>CAUYRT010044298.1:0-32931 GCA_963574885.1 Lepilemur ruficaudatus | reverse complement strand
ATCTTTTCCAGTACTTCAAATCTGAGCAGAAGTTGCCTTAAACAGAGTAATAGGCAATAAATAAAATTGACTACGTTCATAGCAGCACAATTCACAATTGCAAAGATGTGGGAACAACCCAAGTGCCCATCAATACATGAGCAGATTAATTAAATGTGGTATATATATATATGTATGTATATATATATACACACACACACACCCTGGAGTACTACTCAGCCATAATAAACAATGGTGAACTAATACCTCTTGTATTATTCTGGATGGAGCTGGAGCCCATTCTTTGAAGTATCATAAGAATGGAAAAACAAGCACCACATGTACTCACCATTAAATTGGCACTAATTGATCAACACTTACATGCACATATGGAAGTAACATTCATCAGGTGTCGGACAGGTGGGAGCAGAGAAAAGAGAATGGCTAAATTCACACCTAATGGGTGCAGTGTGCACTGTCTGGAGGATGGGCACATTTGTAGCTCTGACGTGGGTGGGGCACAGGCAACATATGTAACCAAAGTGTTTGTACCCCCATAGTATTCTGAAATAAAAAAAAATCTTATGTACCACATCATACATTTATATAAAATCAAAAAGGTACAGTCCTTAAAGTCCTTAATATGTGATTAATATCCAATTTCTGCAGCAGTCTTATGGTAAAGTCTTGAATTGAATTGCTTCTCAAGTCTGAAGGCCTAATTAAACATAAGGTATTGCTCTAAGTTGCTCTCTTGACAAAACATCATATAACTGTCCTAGCAAATAATTATAGGTTTGGAGAGAAGAGGATAAAATTTGTGAAGCTATATTGAAGATACTTCTTAAAGTATCAATAATCCAGCATCAATAGTCCATCTTGGACCTACTTTTGTGTGTGTGTTTACATAAAATAGTGTGGTCAAAAACAATAATTCTGAGGGCAAAAATGTAACACAAGGTAATAGACACAGTCTTCATGTGTCTCACCATATCTAAGCTTCCACCTTGTCTTGAATGAGCAAATAGAAAGAGACCATGTATGATACCTGGCTTTTGTGTCTAACCTCACCTTGATTTTCCAACACAAGAGAGTTTTGTGTATTTTTTTCCAAACAAAAAACATGGATCAAATTACCTGGTATAGTAGCCAGTGGCCACATTTGCAGCAAAGACTTTTTTGTGGGAGCTCCCAAAGCTCATAACCATGGAATGAACCATAATTATACTGTTGAGAAATCTATGTCAGAGAAAAAGGTTTTTTTTACTTTAACCATTTCCCCATTAATTTGGGGGCTATTTGGACACAGGCCAGAGGAACACTTCTGAATCTCTGTAACTTTGATGTTATTTTAATGGTTCTAAAGTAGAATGGATTACCAAATGACTAAGGAAAGTAAACATCCAGGAGGAATCAAGTAAAAAGTTCAAAAAAGTCACTGTCCTTGATTTCATGATCTTTTTGGACTAGATTCCTTAACCCTTGATGTCTTCTCCTTTTATGACCATTTCCAGAGAACTTCAGCTGGAGACAAAATATTAATAATAAAGAAAGCTAGTTAAGCTATGTGATAGTGGATAGATAACCTGGGTATTTAGAATCTCTATATTTTTAGCTGAAGGTGAGTTTCCATTTCTTTATAGAATGAAAAGTGTTCATAATAAAAGTTCTGTGAACCTTATTTCTTTGAGGAATGTATTGAGAAGTTTACCAAAACATGTGGGGTACAATCAGGGTACATCCACTTATAACTTCACATCTGCTCATATCCTTTCTGACTTCAAAAGTAATGTGCCTTATAGGCAAGGAGAGTACTTTATATTGAGTATCATATGATAAGTGGCAACTTTGCCTAGGATAATTTGTAAGACTAGAAACTGAAATATTATCCTTAGTTTCTATATGAAAGAATCTTTTTCTTGAATAGCCCACTTTTTATCTACACTCTTTTCTTCATTTAGTTGCTTACACATACCCCTATCTTCAATTTCAATCTCTCAAATGCTATGTGTCCTGAAAGGCCCATTCCAAAAGCCACTTCCTTTACGAAGCCCCTCTTGATCTTACGTTCTTCTTTTCACCTCTCCCATGCAAGGAAAGTTACTGATTTCTCCTATAGACCATAGAGCAGTCCCCCCGCCCCCAACAAATTTTTATGTACTTCTTTTATGAAGGTTAGTGCTTAATTTGCATCATTGTCTGTAAATTTTTCTAATTCTTCTACTAGGTGTGAATTTTTTTTTTAAGTGAAGGAACTTTGGTACTGTGTCTTAAGACACAGCAAGTACACAGTAAATATTGTTACTCAGATTGAATCTCTTTTATTCTGAACAGGAAATTTTTTTCAGAATTTTCCATACTACTTACAGAATGGTAGACTGATAAATAAAAGCATCATCATATTCAAAATGAGACAGACAATCAAAGTAATTTTTAATCATCGTGACTACAAACCCCCTTTGTTTCATATGCTCAGATATCCTCTTTAAAAAACACTTACCTTATGTTCTGTATTTTCAAAAGATAACTCACAGATTATGGGTTTATAAAAGTAGAGCACATCCACAAACTGAAAGAAAATAAAGAGATCAAGAATAGGACAAGAAAATAAGAAATTATAACTTTCTTCCTTAAGTATGAATGAAAGTCTTTAAAGACAAGCAAACAAAAAAACATTACTCAGAAAGCTAAAACAACACATTTACTGCTATCTTCAAGTCTTCTTCCATAAGTGAGGAGGAAATATTATTGAAGACTGGCAGTCTTGTCTGACATAATGCTTACTCAAAGCCATAGACAAATCAACTTGCAATTTGGACTTCAGCCTATCCACAGTGAATGTGGATCAGTTTGATTAGTGGATACACTCTATGCAAATCATTAAACCACGCAAAAAGTGATGCAAATACAACTGACCACTGAACGAAAATGCACTGAAGAAATATTTTAATTGCATAAAAAAAATAGGATTGAAAGTGTTAATGGAAGAATAAAGAATTAAAGGAGTTATAGTTATATGGAAGTATAGCTATGTAGAAGTTTCCATCATACCTGAATTGAAAAGGAACAGAGGCCACTATAACTGGATTCTTACATGGTACTTTGTGCAAATAAGTGTAACTTTTCCTTTCTCCTCCTCTCACCCACAAACAAGAAAGAATCCACAATATAACTGACTGCCCTTCTGACACCATGATCATAAGGCCAAAATCTGAGTGAGGCAGAGAATATGCCTATGCACATGTCTCCCTTCCAGAGAAACACATGGTCTTTGATCAGGACTGATCTGAGTGGAAATTTAAACCCAAATTTCCTGAAAGGAAAATTGAGGAAACAGAAAAACAAAATATTACAAATGAGGCACTTGGAGGCAGTTGTTCAGGCAAGACAAATAAATGTCAGGTATAAGGTATACTTCTTAACTGATAGGTTCACCAGAAGTCTAAGAACAGCACCAGTTAAAACAAACAAACAAAAAGTCAACTTGCAATCCATTGTTGAATCAACCCTTCCAATAGCTTTATAGGAAAGAATATTTTTGGTGTGATAATTAGACAAATGAAAAAAGAGAAAGGCTCAAAAAAGGACAGTAGTAAATTGTTTATACCCTAAACTGGGCTTCATTAGCTCTTGTATACTTCTTGCTATGTGAAAGCCAAATTTCTGTTTACAAAAATAAAATGATGCTATAGTAGCGAATGGATTGCATGGCAGAGATTCAAGATATGAGGAGCCATTGTTGTACCAGTAATAGTACCGTGCTGAAAAAATATTAGCAGTGAAGATATATGTTGAGCATTTAATAGAGTTTTGCCATTAATTTGATAATATCTTAGTAAAGGAAGTAGAAATATAGGACTAATAGAGGAATTATTGCACATAGTTGTCCCATTCTACTAAGTCATGTACTACAAAATTAACACTGAATCCATCTTAAAGTATTTCATCATAACTAGTACACAAGGTGACCGGCTTAAGAAAAGGATTCATTTAAAGTTATAAGGACTGGTGAATGAGACTAAAATATGAGCACATAAAATACTTTTTGGTTGGGTAGATACTTACTGAAATGCCATAAATGGGTTTTGTTTCCTTGAATAAGAGGAGCATCTGCCATTATATAGAATAGCTATAGAATTGTCATCTTTCATATTTTCCTAGTAGCCAAAGAGCAGAAATAAATATAGTAATACCTTAGTATATTAACAGGCTTTCATATGTTTGTTTATTTCTTTGGGTACCTTTTTTCTTTAATCACTGTGAAGAAGTTATTTTCTTATTCATGACAAGTTTTCTTCAAAGTAGGTTTTTGGTTCTTAATCATTATGAAGAAACAGTATTCCTATATCCATTGTCTGTGCTCCCTTTGCTTTATATTAATGTTTAAGAAGTAGTCTAGCCATGTTTTTAAAACTTGATATCCTTTTGGTATACTTGTAGGTGAGGTTAATTCTGAGACTAATTGATCTCTTAGGGCTCTTCAGTTCCTTAGATAGAAGTTGCATGAGAGATGTGATGATGTGAGTCAGTACTGAAGGTGGACCCCCTGCAGGTTTCCATTGCCCCTGAATAGAGAATGAACAGAGGCCACAGCAACTGGGTTCCTACATAGTGCTTTGCACAAAATGTGTGAGCTTTCCTTTCTCTTTTTACCCACAAGCAAGAAAGAATCCACACTATCAGTGATTGCAGTTCTGATACCACGACTGTAAAGCAAAAATCTGAGCAAGGCTCAGAATATGCACATGTGCATGTCTCCCTTCCAGAGAACCACATGGTCTTCGATCAGGACTCATCTGAGTAGAGATTTAAACCAACTGTACTCCTTAGCCATCTTATCACTGGCTTCATCTAAAAGCATAAATGCTATTTGAGAAAAAAGAAGTTATCTAAGTAGACTAAGAAAGGTTACTTGGTTTTAAATTGTATCAGGATGGCACATCTATCACTGGTAAATGCACTGCTATGTCCGTGACCTAAAAATTAAAAACAATATCAAGTTTTCATAAAAAATGAAAATACACCATTTAAATAATGTTGCAATAAGGTTTAAACTATTTTCTATTCAGTAATAGAACTTTCTCTGTTTTGTTGTTATCAACCTTGCATAGTCTTATTGTAAACCTTACATGTAGTAGACACTTCATAAATACTTGTTTAATAAAGAATTGTGTAATTGAATGAAAATTGTAAGCTGTTGTGTGACATTAGGGCAAAGGAGGCATTACAGCTAAATCTGTGTGTCTATAGTTCACACACATGCATGCACACACACACACACACACACACACATCCCTGCCCCTAGTCATTTGAATGCCCTGTCACTTGACAGGGCATCTCGTGCTCTAGCCTCCAGTTTTCTTTTCAGCTACTGTCCGTGGTACCCTTTCCTCAGGTCCCATTTCAAAGTCTTTTCTTCTTTTACCCTTCACTTCCATTCAGTCAATCACTAAATTTTTCCAGTTCTTCCCAACATCTCTTATTTGACCTCTTTCTTCTTTTTATTTTTAGGGGCTCATAGTAGGCATTGTGGTCCTTATTTCCTTTCTAAACCACTGGAAATAGGCCACTCTTCCTTCAGTCTGTTTTCAAAAAACAGTCTTTTTAAGCCTCTAGAGTAACTGTTCTGACCAATTGTTTTCCATGCCTCATTCTTGGTCTAGGATTTTACACTGCTTCTTTTCTACCTACAAATTAAAATTCGAATTCCTAATCTGGCTTTAAAGCCATTCCATTACAAATTATCCTCCTTGGCCTCTTCTTCTTCCCCCACTCCAAGGTCCCCATCACATTCTGTTTCCTCTGGAGTGGAGGAAGCAAGGACTTTGTTTTAGCACTGGCAGTCTTCCTGAGCCAAATGAGCTGGTTCTGCATACCGCTCCATGACCCTGCAGTTACCCACGCCCCTTACTGCCCTGCTTTCTCTGTCGAAGCCAAGTCTTGGTCCAGCTCTTTCCCATTTCCATGCCTTTGTTTATGCCATTTCTCCACTCTATAATACTCTTCTCTCTCACTTTAAAATGTATATCCATCACACTCTTGCAAATTCTTTTTTTTTTACCGTATTTATTATGCTAAAGTCTTTATACACTGAATGTATTCACTTGTATGTTGATCTGTAAGTGTTAAGCAGTTTTGTCTGTATAGGTTTTGTTTTCCCCTTATTCCCAGAAAGAATTATAAATATTTTCAGGGAGTGGACGGCATCTCCGTAAGTATGGTACAGAATTCTCCACGTGGAGCTACTTCATTACTGAAGAAGTTTGTTGACTTCTTCATGACACAGATGATCACTAGATAGCAATAATGCATTTAGGTTCTCCAGTCGTGATTGTAAAAACACAGATGTATGCTGCAAAAGGAAAGGCTCACTGTACAACCATAACCCAATGGTCCAGACTAAGAACTTGTCAATGTTTGAGGAACAGGTAAAGCTCTCAGTACTCATACTGGTATTTGACTGGAAGGTCTTGAATATGTTCTACCTTATGAAAAAGGTCAAAGGATCTGTGTTGCCTGGCCAAGCAATCGTTTTCAGAGGCAGTGTGCCGGGTTCACCATTCGGTGGAGGAAGTTTGCCAAATGTTGTTGTATTCAAATGGGTTTATCCTTAAATGAGCACATTTGATGAGAATACTCACCCAGGCTACTTTCTGAAGATGTAAGAGGGCAAAAAAGCACAAGTGACTCAATCAGCTGCCAGAGACTGAGTGGCTCCAAAAACATATACACCCACTACTTTCCACTGTGCAAAATGTACCAATTTGCTCTACTTGTGCCAGCCCAGTGTTTGAGAATTATCAATGAATCAGTAAGGGAGAGAGACCATCAAAGTTTTTCTTGTACTTATGAATCTCAGAAACTCATCATTAGGAAATTTTAACTGACTCTTTCAAAGTTCTGTAGGGACAGCTATCATGTGAAGAAATCTGACTCTTTTTTAGCCCACCTAATAAAATCTGATGGCAGCACATGGGTTGCTTCAGGGAAAATAGTTTTAGGGTTAAAGAAGACCTAGAATTAAATTTTATATCTTTCTCCAAAAGAAGGACTATCTCTCTGAGAGTATATGGAAAGGCTTTTTTTGGCCATGAATTAAAGAACCATTTTATGAAGCTGGTTCAGATCTAAGATTTGAAGAGGCCATTATTTTAACTAGAGTCTTGTGTTATGTACTCTTAAGTAACTCCAGCCTGATGAAGAGAAACAGACTATCGAGAAGTCCTTGGTGTCCCTACGATGGGTTGTTAATGATAATAACTCTTTAACTACACTAGTGTTAATCTCTACCTCATTGCGAGGTAGATATTATTACTGCCAATTTACAAATGAGAAAATCAGCATTTAAAGTGACCAAGTAGCTCACACAATGGTATACAGCTAGTCAATATCTTTGGTAAATACCCTCATCTCCCTGGTACCAAAACAAGTGCTCTTGATTCCCACCTACTGTTGCCTTTTAACTAAATGACACAATACATATGAAAGTGTTTTGCAGATTATAAAGCGGTACACAAATGGAGTTTATGTGGGAGACAAAGTCCTGGGGAGGACAATTTCCAGATCACCCTGAAGAAAGAATAAATAGCTTTTATCTTGAATACTCTAAAGGTACTAGCAGCTCTTTTAGTTATTAATATATACAAAACTCCATAAGTTATTCTTCTTTGGCATTTAGAAGCATCCAGAAACAACAGAGTTCATATTCCTTTCTTACTAGCCTAGCCAGGAGCATAAATATCGAAAGCAGGTTTTCCCTCCTTCGTACACAGGGATGCTCATGGATAATGCCATCCCAAGGAGAAAGCAGAGGTGTGAGTAGAATTCTTATATTTAATATATGCATCAACTTCATGAGCCATTTAATTTTAGTTTTCTGTCAGGGTTTCTTCATGATAACCACATGAAATAGTAATCATTCTTCTAAATTTATTGTTGGAGTAAAATTATTTCCTAGAGATACTGTCTTCCATGTTTTGCCATTAAGTAAATACAAACTGGGTGAATGACTCATAGTTAGGGTTTTTCACATAGCTGGGAGATATCCTGTACATTTGAAAACCTAATTTTTAAGAGAACCACAGGTAATTTTATTGGCCTTAGGTAATGTGCCTTTTATATTAAATAGATAGACTCTTCAGATCATTGTTTCTTATTGATTGGTCTTCATAATTTAAAAAATGACTCTAATTGGCAATTCTTGACATTTTAGCAAGAAGGTAATAATTTATAAACAAAAAATGATTTACATAAACTCTTGTTTTTAAAATTCTTTAACAAAAATGAAACTTAAATGATAGCACTGTTTGAAATTTATCTCTGTGACCAAATCCATTAAGCCTAACTACGGATAGTCTTTCCTTAATGGTAAATTAAGGAAAAATTAGGCAATAAAAGTGTTGTTCTCACTGTTAAAACAGGGCATGACCCTATTGTTCACCACCTAGCTCAGTGTCAGAGATATAGTAGGTGCTCAATGAATAGTTGCTTAATGAATTATCTGCAATTTGTCATTTGGTTTTGTGATGCTTCCTGGAGTGAGAATGAAGGCTTTTAAATTAATAATATTTACCTAGTTCCTGATATTTGTCATGCTTACTCTCAAAAGTAATTTTTGTATGAATATTTTTAAAGAAAAAGACTTTAAAAGTTCTTGAGTTCAGCTATTATAAAAGAGAATTCTCTCATTCCTCAGAAAATAGCCAATGCTTTCAGTTTGTTTTTATGACCATTGAAGTCTTAACTTTTTTCTTGGTCTTAAAAGTGTAAATTGTATTATAACAAATATATGCTGGTGTTGTTAAGAAGCTTAGGGAAAATAAATATTTGGGTGTAAAAACTAGTATCCTTAGCTTATGCTGGTAACAGCCCATTTTCTAATAGGATTTATATGAGCTAAAGTTATAGTCAATTTATTAGTTGTTGTTAAGAAATTGCAATACCAAGAAGTTAGGCAACTTGGTCCATATCACAGGAAGTCAGAAATGGGGACTTAGGCATGGATCAGTGGTTAGAGTCCAGATACACCTACGTGATAATTCAGTGCATTTGTTCAACTGCTCCCCTCTGTTTAGAGAAATCTCTTCTACATCATTGATTTAACGTAGGGAGAGACAATAGGACTCAGAAATTTTTAGTTATACGGTCAACCCTCAGTATCCATGGGTTCTTCATTCATGGATGCAACCAAATGCAGATTGGAAATATTGGGGGGAAAAAGCAATAAAAAATAATGATACAACAATAAAAATGCAAATAAAAATACAGCATGACAACTATTCACATAGCATTTACATTGTATTAGGCATTATGAGTAATCCAGAGATGATTTAAAGAATATGGGAGGATGTGAACAGCTCATTTACATATATTGTGCCATTTTGTATAAGAGACCTGAACATCCACAGATCTTAGTATCCACAGCAGGGTCCTGGAACCCCTCGCTCTAGGATACTGAGGGATGCCTGCAAGTTTTTCTGGCTATCATGTGTGTGAGATTATATGGTTTCAGTAATTGGTACCTATGGTGATTCATGGTTTCAGTATAGACCTTTCCAAATTTCATCTAAACCCATTTGTTGCAATGTGGTACTTCCAGGAACAAATCCTGGTTATGAATGTGCCAGTAACTGTGCAATAAGTTATCCGTCTGTTGAAGAAATCTATTAAAGAATCGCTATTTATACCTTTCGATAGAAAAATGGCTATGTTTTTCTGAGTAGGTCTGATCTACTTGATCTTTGCCTGGGTACCTCACTGCCAGAGGAGAAAAACCAAGTAGGTAGAACACATGTATCTTTTGTGTACCAGTCTGCTAGACTTCAAATGAGATTACTTTTGACAGGGAAAAACAAATTTCCTTTTCATTCCAGGAGGTAACTTAGCTGCTTTCAGATGCAAAAACCCTTCCTCCCCCGACCTCCGTTCTCCCTCCTCACCCTCTCCCCTTCAATTCCTGTCTGGAATGGATTCCTCCCAAATGAGGATAATCCTGCCTTAGCTCTTTACTCACTTGGTTACCTTCCTGGGCTCTGCACAGTCCACTACAGGCTTTGCCATTTTTTATTTATTCCTGCCAGAATGCACTTAGGAGTTTTTATTATAGTTATGGTTGAGGTGGCACTTTAGCTCTAAGCCTTTATGATTTATAACTTTCTCTCTAAATTGCATGTTAGACTAGAATTTCTCAAGCACATTTTCTATTTAGACACAAATGTTTCATAAAATTTGAAGAAAATATTGGGCATGGCAGCCCAATATCCAAGAATTCATTTAACTCACCTGCCTTCGGAGTTAGCCGATATAGCTCAATGCATCATATATTGAATGTATCTGGGCACTCAGTAATAAGCCATAGACAAATATCTAACTTAAGGAAACTATGATGAAAAAAATAACTCTTTCAATAAAGGTCCATATGTACCTTTCAGTAAAATAAATTTTAAATTATCAATGTTTTGTGTTTCAGGAACACCTATAGACAGCCAAATGATGGTTAAATTATGGTTATTCATTCTTTAATGGTAATAGTGCTATTAGTATAAACTCCATGAGAGCTTTTCAGAGTGTGTGTTACATATATTAGTTGACTTAATTTTCATAGCCCTACAAAGTGGGTTTATTACTCTGATAAAAGAAGATTCAGAGAGGTTAAGTAATTTGCTGAAAGTCACCTTGGCTAGTCAGTAGCATTAATGGGATGTGAGTCTCTATCCACCCGTCTCTAAAGGCCTTGCTTGTTCTACTAGATGTATCCATAGACCTAAATATTCTAAGCTACTCTTTCAAATATTAATCCCAGGTTAATATTCTTTGTCATATGTTGAAGAACAAGTCCATATATACTATCATAGTCCACAGGTTGCTTTGTTTGTTACATAAATGCTCTTTCCTTCTCCAGAGGATGGCTAGTTTGTAATCAGAAGTGAAGGTTAAAGGATTTGTAAGAGATGAGCAAATTCCTAAACAGGAATATGGTAATTGTTCAAATAGGGCATCATAATTTAAAAAGAACTGTGCTTTTCCAATAATGTTGATTATATTAATATAATACTCTAAGCAGGCATCTACAAGTTGAATCTTAATCTATTGTGTTTTATATTCTTTCCCAGGAAATCTACAATGCACACATTTAAATTAAACATATATTATAGAAAATCATTTGAGGAATGTTGTAGATACAACAGAGAATGGCACTAGAAACCTTAATTTTAAATTTCATGACTTTTGTGCAATTAGAAGCTCAACCTTAACATTGCATTAACTTAGCTTTTTTGCATTTAATTATAGATATTGGGTTAAAGCTATGGAAGTTAATATTTTAAGCCTCCATTAATGGTTGTAATCGATTTTTGGTATTATTTTTTGCTAAAATAATCAAAAGGGCATTTAACCTGGACAGGAAATAAATCTGGGATTCTAGAGATTAATATTAAATCTGCTAATGTATTGTCCTACTGTTCCCTGGAAGCCTAGGTAATCTGATGCTATATGCATGAGTTTATAGGTAACAAGAATCTCTGGAAAATGTCTCAGGGTTCAGTATTTCTCTTTGAATTGTCGTAGTAGCATTGTTTTTTTAGCTTCTCAGTGGGATGGATTTTAAGCAAATGGAGGGTGGGGATACAAAGATAAAAGGAATTGACATAAAAACTAAAGGAATTGCTTAATTTGTAAATTTAACCCTGTATCATGATTCTTCATTAGGGATATTTGCTATACTGATTCAATACCAAGCACAGGGGGCAAATGGGACAGAAAGGGCACTAACTATATTGAAGATGACACTAGAAATTTGGAGGGCTCTTAATAATTAGGTACTTAAGCTCACCTAGAGAAGTGATTAGTGTTTAGAAGTGGAGACATGGCTACAGGAACACAGATAAATTAGAATGGAACAAAATATCCGGTTTGCCACAATTCTTTTAAACAACTGTAGCCTGCAAAGGGGATGTGGAAATCCTGTTCTTGCTGCTTACACAGCTTCCCACAAGGGCTAGTCTGTTTGATCCAAGTACATTGGACTATGGTGGTGCAGATGTAGCCTGAGCATGAGCTCTGGGTTTGTTTCATATCTCTGTCACTGACAAACCAGATACTCTCACTTAAATCACTCACTCTCCTGATTTTTCCATTCTCCTACTTATGGATGAAATGCCTTCCTCCTCAGTAATACTAATATTTATAATATAGTCTTTAAAATCATGGATTGAAAGCAGTTTACAAGAAGTAAGAAGATGTACATTTATAGCACAAGAGGGACTCAGAAAAAAACACAGTAGGATCTTATTTGGGGCTGGAGATAGGAAGATAGATGAATCATTGTCCTTGAGCAGCTCATAGTCTGGTGAGAGCTGTGGGGAACTGCAAGGGTGGGTATAGTCTGGCACAGAGATAAAACAGGATGTGACATGAATAATATTAGAGTGGTGCGGAGGAGGAGGGGACAATGGTTGGATATTTGAATAGCAATAACAATGCACTGGAAAGTAAACATGAGTAATGATGTGTTGTAGTGGAAGTAACATTGGGACAAGAGTTTGGTCTGGCCTCGCAGCTTACCATGTGTAATCCAAAGTAGTCCTCTCTGTTCCCGTGTTTCTTTATCTCTAAAATGGGTATAATACCTCATTGCTTATGCTGCAAAGTATACTGAGGACCAAATAAGAACTATGTATGTGGAATCCCTTTGAGAATTTTACAGTGCTATACAAATGTCTAACATTATTACTAATGTATCACCAAAAACGGTGGAGAACCAACATAATTAAATGGGTAATTCAGAACAAAACTCATTTTATCAAAAATATCAAATGATTGTAGAAGAAGTAAACTTTGGCGCTTAAATTGTATGAACGATGCCTGTGACTAAAATTTAGTTGTACGGAATTGATATGTTCTGGCCACAAACTGCAGAATCATTGTGACTTTCCAAAATTGTAATCTTCTAGAGCTAGGAGAGACAAACTTAAAATTGGAAGGAGCCTGGACACTTATACATTAAAAATGACAGGATGAAAAAGAAGGAGGATTGTGCTTTTCCAAATGTCAAAATTTAAAATGCTAATAAAATCCAATAAACAGGATATTTACCATGGCTACAACAACTAGCAAAGGTTAACTTGGACAAGGACTGGAAACCATTGAAGGTACTGAGGGACAACAATCAATGAGGAAGCCAACCCCAGATGAGTTTTAATCTCATTGGCATGTGCTGAAGTCATGGAGCTGCTTCTTTCGCAGACTGAACTCAACTGTAATCATTATTTATGAGATTTTTAATGCACATATTATTTCATAACTGTGCTTTTTTTGCATAGCAGAAGTTACTTTTGAATCAAAGTGAGAAAACTGTTCTTAGGTGATTTAACTCCAACAGTTTGAATAAGATGACAGAATGCTCAGACACAAACAGGACCTGTCTCTACACATCTTAGACAGAGAGCAGAATATTCAAACATGTGTATCTTGCACTTAATTTAAACTGCGTGGTTGGTTACCTATCTCTTTGGCAATTCAGTATAAAGTTTTATTACTGTGAAATAGAATAGGGTAGGGATTTATGTCACACAAAAATGAATTTCCATGGATGGGAACACACATGAAATAATTTAGGTAAGCAGGATGTCAAATGAGAATTTAAGATGTTAGAGCTGGTGGTGCAAAGGGAGGAAGCAAAAGAGGAGGTTTGTGTAATAGATGATAAATATATCACACCAGGGAAAGAAAAAGGACCACAGTTGCTATAGAAAGTTATTACTAATGCTGAAGAATTGCAGAAAACATTGAAGAATGAATTTTAGGGCCAAGAAATCAAAGCAACTGATTAGATGAGGGGGAGTCTCATTTGAATGTCAATGAAAGATACAACCCTTAAAATAAATGTGAGTTCTTATACCCAGGAATGAATGAAAATTACAGGCCTGGAGTTTCTGTAGGCTTAGCCATTAGGAACATTTTTTAAACTTTTCTTTTGCAGAGGTTACCAAAGGACCAACAACAGTAAGCAAAGCTTCTCTTACCTCTGCAAAAATCCTTCCTTCCCATTGATTCCATTTTGTTTCAAAGCAGTCCTGACTGTGAGAAACAGAATGTGAGAATGTTCCCTCAGAACAGGTCTCGTGGTTCTCTATAGGCTTATAAAGGAACCCTGGTATGATAGAATGGTTTGAAAATCTTTTTTTCATTCTGTAGTTCTTGCCTTTTTTATATGTTTGTGGGAAGAAATTCAGAGTAGTAGGTCTCTGACATTAAGTTAAAAGAAGTCCTATTTTTAATCTACCTTCACTTCTCTAGTCCTCAAACTTAGGCTAAAAAAATCACAAAAGGACTTTAAAAACACTATAGGATTTAGAGTTTAATTAGCTAATTGAGGTAAGGGACATAGGGGAAGGAAAAGGAAAGTTTAATGTTTCTAGGTCGATGTTATTTACCAAGAGAGAGAAAACAGTAGGAGGAAGAAGAGGTTTTCCTTGAAAGGCCAAGTAATATTTTTGATTTAGGACTTAGATTGAAGGCACAAGAATACTTAGATTTGCTTGAACTGTCCGAGAGACTCTAGGCAATACAAATACGAAGCTCCAGAGAAAGGTCTGGGCTGCGTATCAACAGTCAGGAGCTATTTGTAATGAAGTGGTAATGAAGCCATAAGACTCGGTGAGATGACTTAAGGAAAAATTGTGAGGGATAAAACCTAGGGCAGAATACTAGGAAATTCCAATACTTAAAGAGTGGCCAGGAAAGAGGAGTCAAGAACAAATGAGAGAGGACAAGAGAGACAGAGAATAGAAATTAGGCCAGTATCGTTAAGGAAAGGGAGGGGCAGTGATGAGGACAATTAAAAATAAAACTGAAAATGGGCAAGGAATTTGGCTAAAAAGAGGTCAATACTGACATTGAGAGTAAAGTGCAGTGATCCATTTCAAATAGTAGTAATTCATAGTAGTAATTTCATAGGTGGTGGTAACAGTAGAAGCCCTATGTCACTAAAAGCATTTTTTTAAATCTTCTAGTTCTCACATATCTCAGCTTATCTTTTCATTTGTCCTTCCCTTTAGTATTGTTTTAATTTTTCAAAATACAGTTACACATCATTTAAGGAAGAGGTATGTTCTGAGAAATGTGATGTTAAGCGATTTCTTGTGTGAACACCACAGAGTGTACTTACACAACCCTAGATGGTATCGCCTTACACGCCTAGGCTATGTGGTAGCGCCTGCTGCTCCTAGGTTACACACCTCTACAGCATGCGACTGTGCTGAATACTGTAGTCAGCTGTAACACAATGGTAAATATTTGTGTATCTAAACACAGTAAAGGTAAAGTAAAAATACAGTATAAGAGATACAAAGTGGTACTCCTGTATCAAGCCCTTGCCATGAGTGGAGCTTGTAGAACTGGAAGTTGCTCTGGGTGAGTCAGTGACTAAGTGATAAGTGAATGTGAAAGTCTAGGACATTACTGTAGACTTTGTACACACTGTACACTTAGGCCACTCTACATTTATAAAAAAAATTAAGTAATTGTGCTGCAATGTTATGAAGGCTATGACGTCACTAGGCAATAGGAATTTTTTCAGCTCTTTTATACCCTATGGGACCACAGTTGAATGTGCCGTCCGTCGTTGACCCAAACGTCGTTCTGCAGCACATGACTGCATTTAACTTGCACTTTATTTTGAGAGCATGGTTATTAGGAACGCAGCACACAAATATATTAAAAGGCTATGGTTGTCACAATACATTTCCACACCAAAAAATACTCATCATCTCTACCTTCTACCTAAATAGGATAAGACAAAAAACTAGATGGATTTTTTTTAAAAATCAAAACGGCTTTTACTACTTTCTATAATTTCCAAGCTACCTATGTTCTATTCTGCATTTCTTCAACTAGCTAGAGTTCTGTGGGGAATGACTAAAACACACGTACTGTCCTCAGAGATCTTACATATCAGTAAAGAAATCATTACAAGGTAGAAAATGAGGTGAAAGTGACATAAATAGTATCTTGAAGGGAGAACCAATCTCATGGTTTAGGAGTGTTCTTAGTCAAGGTAATGCTAGCTTTCATAATATATAAGCCCCCAAATCTCGGAGGCGTCACATTATAGAAGTTTCTCTTTGCTCATATAAAGACTGTTTTCAGTCCTTAGCTTCTAAGGTCATCTTGGGTGTGACATCCAGCCAGAAGACTGGTGAAGAGAGGAACAATGATTGCACAGGAACTTTTTAGGGGCCAGGCCCAGAGCAGCATGTCACTTCTACCAACATCCCACTGGCTAGAATGTGGTCACAAAGCCCTAGCTATCCATAGAAAGGCTGGGAAATGGAGTTCAGCTGTGTGCTCAAGAGGAAAGGCAAAAAAAAGTTTTTGAATAATTAACAGGCGACTGCCTAGGGGCCAGGGAAGAATTCTCAGGTAGGATTTAGATTTATAGACAATGAGGGAGTGTGTGGAAGAGTGGTAAGGAATGGGAAAAGCAAGATTGAAGGAAGAACCAATTACAGCTTCACCTGCATGAGTGGGGCCCACACTATTGACAGTGACATGTTAACTTTCAGTGTAAGCTCCTTTATGACATTGTTTTCTCATCTGAGAAAATTAGCCTATTTCAGGAAAAAAAAATCTGTAATGCATATGAATTACTTAACTAGGTGTTGAATGTTAAAACAGAGAGGAATCACAGACTCTCCTCAAAACTCCCTGATTTCAGAGGTGAGGAGCCCAGGGAGGTCATGCCCTCTGGATCTCACACAGTGAGTTGCTGCCAAAACCAGAACAGAACCCAGGCCTCTCATCTTCCCTTCCAGTGCTCTTTCTATGAGGAAAGTAAAAAGTTTGAGCATTTTTTAACGTAATTATGTAGAAACAACCATGACATTTTATCATAAATTATTTCAATAATCTTATTTTATCTTATTTATTCATTTATTTATTTTACTGAAACAGGGTCTCACTCTGTTGCCCAGGCTAGAGTGCAGTGGCATGATCATAGCTCACTGCAACCTCAAACTCCCGGGCTCAAGCAATCCTCCTGCCTCAGCCTCCCAAGAAGCTGGGACTACAGGCATGCGCCACCATGCCTGGCTAATTCTTTTATTTTTGTAGAGACAGGGTCTCACTGTTGCCCAGACTGGTCTCCAACTCCTGGCCTCAAGTGATCCTCCCACATCAGCCTCGCAAATTGTGGGACTACAGGCACGAGCCACCGTGCCCAGCCCTTATTTTAAATTCTACCTCTTTACACTAAAGGAAATCAGTTAGTGCTGATCTAATATTTCTTCTATAGTAATCAACATAACCCGTATTTATTTCTTATGAAAAAAATCTTGTTTTTTATTCTGAAGACCAGTGTATATGTCCTTTTCTTCCTCTGTCTCATGCAGACATTTAACAGTCCAAATATACAGAGCAACGATAGATGAAATCAACATGTTTACTGTTATTCTTTTATCTAAATTTTTTTTAAAAAAGGGAACAAAAGGTGAGTGATGAGTGAGTTGCATGGCTATAATTGAGTTTGTGTTGCTTTCATTGTTAAAATATTTTAATTGGCATGGATGGTTAAATGTATATCAAAATGCATGTCACAGCTTTTGTACAAAAATAAATTTGACTTTAGAACACGTTTTCTTTAGTGAGAATGATAAATTATCTCAGAGCTTGTGATTCTCTACTTTTAAAAATCATAAGGTCAGTTCTTTAATTAAAAGATAAAGGAAAGTACTCAGTGTCCATGTAGTTAAATCACTTGTATCAGGATAATCTAGTAAGTAAAAAAAAAATTATGATGGGAAAGACGCAATCTATCTTCAGAATAATTGGTCCAAGAATGACTTCCTTTATAGTCTCATAAGACCCACTTCTAGAAGTCTCCCATCACAGTGCAAGAAGAGGAAAATTGCACTGTGTACAACAAAGAATTTGTTCTAAATTTACTCATTTCATTTTCAATCATAGGGCTTAATTATTTCATCCTGTTAAATAATAGGTCTCTTATATGTCAACATTCTCTTTTCCAAAACAATTAACATGAATATATGGTCATTCTTCAGTATAGGAAATATACGTATATAATACTAATTAGAATTACTTGTAACTATATGTTGTTAAATGGAGTACAGCTATATATACCCTCATGCCAGCCTGGCAGTCTCCTTCATTTGATTCCGCAGAGGCAAATTAGGCTACTACTTTTTACACTCCTGACATTATGGCAAGGTATTGCAAAGACCATTAGATAATGACACACAGCTGAACATTTGTGAAAACCAGCTCTGAGAATGTTGATAGAAGTCTAAAGGTCTAGCTGTATCTGGATGTGTGAGTATGTGATGACAGTGCTCTACAACCCTAGGTATCAAAGGACTTCCTTCTCACTGTGGCCCTGTGAAGTAGCATAGATATTATATTGTCTTATCTACCTGATGTTCAAGCAAACTGCAAAGGCTCATTGATAAACCAATGCTGGATTGAGTGCCAGAAACATTCTACTTCGTAAGATTTGCCCTCCTATGAGGCTCCAGTCAGATTTTTGGACCTGCCATCTAGTGGCCACTGCAGTAACAAGACAGTCATTACATTTTGGTCTTCATTTGAAAACTGGAGTTTAAACGTGGCTCATCTGTGGCTAAATATGGAGGGGCTCCTCCCGTTCCGCTACAGCCCCCTCCTCCGTCATTAGCCACACTGCCGTTTTCATGAAGCAGCTTCAATCACACCATTTGTTACATTCACAAGAAAAACAGATTTTTCTCACAAAATGATACACTTCCCACCTGGAATTGAAAAAAGAAAGAAAGTCTTCTTCCATTATTGAAAACAGATCTGGAGTGGTAAAGGGAAGACGGGAGGGGGAGCCGGAGAAGCTGGAGAGCAGGCATGTATTCTGTCAAGTAGTTCTACTTGTGAGACTAATTCTTACAAACTGTGCACCCAACCGAGTAAACCTCTTATTTTGCTGCTTTTCCTCTGATCCCCCACATAGCTGTAATGTTCCAGTTGTTTTTTCCTGTCCTATAAACCACACAGGCATTTGATATTATACATGGTGTTGGCAAAGGAACAATTTACAAATGACTTAAGTAGGTAATTATTTGTTAGAATATAGGTCTATGGAAGGATACGGTACTGTAGCACAACCTGGTAAGAGGTTAGTTTTGTTTCAGTGTTTCTATTATAATCCCTGGTTGTTCGTTTTTCTTTTTCTAGGGATTTATGAGTGGAATGTAAAAGTGCACAGTGGGCTATTATTATTATTTATTATTTGTCATAGGAACATGAACATACAGAGCAAAGGCCAGTTTGTGAACTATGCCAAACAGTCCCCAGTCCAAAAGACCTCACAATACAACTCTTAAGCAGGTCCTGAAAAATGCAAGACAGAATGAAAACAGATGGGTGAATGATACTTATTCAATATCTTAAATATAGAACTCAGTAGTGCAGGTGCATCTTCAGATGTTATTTGAAAGAAGAGACAGAATATCTTGGCATTGTGTCATTTATTCACAAATATTATAAATTTTATATTATTTGAGAAACTATTCTAAATATACAGGGTAGTTTAAAAGAAGGTGTGAAAACTGATTCCCTCAAATGAGACAAAGAGCAAATCAGCTAACTGAACGTAAGAAAGTAGAGAAGAAGCAGGCCAAGGATGGAGCCAAGGAAAAATAAATCCCAAGGAAATTCATAAAGTTTGATGAAAAATAAATGCAGAGATTTTTTTTTAAAAAAAGAAAGAAAGAAAAAATCAAAACAAGTAAGGAGGAAGATGATCTTGGTACCTGTGTCCTGAATATGGATATATATTGCCAAGAGAATTGCCAAGAGAATTTAGGAACAATAATGACAATGACCATGATTTAGTGATAGAAATTGCAGTACACAGGTATAGAATTCTGTGTGGTGAACAGAGAGGTTGGTTCTGGTCTCAAAGACGGTATCAATAGCACAGGAAGGATAGTCACATTTAGCTAGCAGCAGAATAAAAGGTAGGAAAAGAGTTGAATTTGTCAGATTATTTGTTGAGGAAAACACACGTCAATGAAGCTATCCAATGAGGTCACAGTATTTTTTTGAACATCCATTATCTGTCCTACTTTGTTAGTTATTATTGAGTGTACCATAGATGTTAAGTCAGGATCCCTGAGCCAAAGTTAAGCTGTATCCAATGTGAAAAGGTAACACTTAGAAACTATAAGGCAGCTGATGTTATTAGGGATAGCAGGGTTTTGAAGAAGAAAAATCAGCAGGCCTTGCAGTAATCATGGAAAAACCATCCAAAAGTAATACCCAAGCTAGGACTTGAAGAATTTGTGTGGAGAGTAGACAGACATTATATACAAGGGAGAAATATAATGAAATCCGTCAGGATAGAAATTAACATGGTGTTTTGGGGAGCAGTGAAATGACTTTACTGAGGGAAATGAATGGTTTAAGGGGTAGCAGGGAGAAGCAGGTAAGAGGTGAACTGAGGCTGTTGTGTAAACCTGAGAAAATAAGGATTCATGAACATGTTATGGAGTCCATTCATTAATTCATTCATTCAATCTAGAAATATTTATTGAGGGTATGTTTCATACAAAAATTAGAAAAGGCTTTTCTCCTTATGGAACTTATATTCTAATGAGGGAAAATACACCCCCCAACAACCAAGAAAATAAATGAACAAGATAATCTCAGGTAATGATTAGTGTCATGAATACAATAAACTGAGTGATAGAAAAGAGAATGACTGACTAGAGTAGTAATGACCCAAAATGGGAAGAACAGAGAGTGAACAATTGAAAGCAGAAATTCTTAAGACTTGGAGGTAATCGGAAGAGAGTGGAGAAAAGGAAGACACAGGTGGTGTCTCAGGTGGTGTATAGCTATCTACTCTAGGAAGTTAAAGTTTGCTAATGCCAGTCATATGAACTGGAAAGATGGAAAGTAAGAGAGAGGAAAAGTTGAGGGTGGCTAGAAAGCTCAGTGTTCCCGTAACTCCTCATTGTTGTAGTCATCTTTTAATCATCACTCCCAATTTCTTGAAGATTTTAGCCACTAGCTCACTAATGTTCTTTTCAGTTCTATCCCATCACAATTCTTGGCCATTTCAGAGTCTAAATGTATAATACTGCCAGTGCCTCCTCTCAATTCCTTGAACTTCTCCATTAATCTATCCTCTACTCTACCATATCTACTCATTTTCATGGCTATCCTTTTGACCTTTTAAATATTAATGACAACTTTCCATAATCTCAATTTCAAGCATCCCACTTTCCAGCCATGGCCTAATGTCTTCACGGTTCAATCCCTCTGTTACTCCTATTACAACAATTCCTTAAGCCCACTAAGACCTCTAATTCATTTAATTTACCCATAGCCCCTCATATTCTCACTTTGTTATATAGCTTAGATTCCACGGACAATAATTTTAATCATTTCTTTGCATACATTCTTAACTCTTAACACTTGACTTTCTCTGTGCTTTTCTGACCAATCTCAACTATGGCAGCCACATGCAACTCCTCTCTATTCCATGCCCACATGCCAGCTGAGTGTGGCTGGAGGAAAACACACCAGCACACTGATGACTCTCACTTCAAATTCAGGATCATTCTTAGTGCTGCCCAACAATTATGTTATGTTTCCCTGTCCATTCATTTTCCCATATCTCTGCAAGAGTATTCTTGTCTTTCTCTCTCTCAAAGTTCCAACACCTCTTCCCTTATCTTTACTCTTAAACTTTTAAACTCTTAAAACCTTTATTCCTACTTCACTGAGAAAATAGAAGCAATCAAAAAAGAACTTCACACTCTTCAGCAAAACCTACCTTCCCATCTGCATCTGTGCCTACATACTTTGCCTTCTCTCCTATTATGCCTCCTCTCCTACTACGATGGATAAACTCTGTATGCTGTGTCTCCGCCCACCCCTTATTGTGATTAGAACCCACATCCTCTGACATACTCATAAATGATGCTCCTGAAAAAGTTCATCTCTTTCTTCTTTATTAAGTTCCTTCTTTCTACCAAATGTTTCTCTACTAGCATACAAACACATTTTCCTTTCTTTCATCCTAAAAATACTCTTATGACCCATACTCCCTGGAAGTTACTGTCCCATTTCTTTGATTCCCATCATAGCAAAACTTCTTAAGAAATTTCTATAATCACTCTGGACACTGTCCATTCCTGTTCTCTAATTCTCTCTTCATCTTTCTAGATTAGTTTTTGCACCTACCAGGCTAGTAAAACTGTTCATGCTAAGGTCACCAATAACTTCCACATTGCTATATCCATTAACCAAATCAGTCTTCATCTTTCTTGATCTCTCGGCATCATTTTACATGGCTCGTTATTCTTTCTCCATTAAGACACTTTCTTTACTTGGCTTTCAATCCACCACACTCTCCTGGTTTTTTCCTATTTCACAGGCTATTCCTTCTCAGTCTTCTTTGCTAGTATGTTCTCATCTCTCCAACACATAAACATTAGTGGGTCCTAGGGCTAAATCCTTGAACTTCTTCTCTTTATCTCCATTAACTCCATTAATATTTGCACCCAAGCTTATGGTTCAAGCTTGTATCTCTAGTCTTGGCCTTTACCCAAATTTCTAGGCTCACATATTCAACTGCCCACTCCACATCTACACTGTATGTCTAATGAGCATCTCAAACTTAACATACTGAAAATGGAATTTCTTATTTTATCCAGCAAATAGATAGTTTCCCACATCTTGGTAAATAACATCTCCATCTTTAGGGTTGCTCAAGTCAAAAATTTATTTCCTTCCTAGCCCTTTATTTCTCCCCCCAAATCCAACCAATGAACAAATCCTGCAGCTCTCCCTTCAAAATGCATCCAGATGCTTACCACTTCTCATCCTCACCACCACTACTACCCTGATTCAAGCTGCTGTCATTTCTTACCTGGATTATTGCAATATCCTCCTAATTATCTTCCCAGCTTGTGAGCTCACCACTTATAGTCTACTCTCAAACAGTAGCCAGAGTAATGTTTTGCAGTGTACATAATGTAACATCAGTGAGGTGATGTCACTCCTCTGCTCAGAACTCTCTAATGGGCTGCCCAGCTCACTTGGAAGAAAAGCCAGATCCTTTACAATAGGCCACAAGACCCTATGCATTCACTTTTACCTAGTACCTCTCTGTCCTCACTTAGCACTCCACCCCTGGCTCACTCCCCTCAAGCCTCATTGACTCCTTGCTATCCTCAAACCGACCATGCATGATTTCACCTCCTTTGCACTGGCTTTTCTCACTGCCTTAAATGCTTTCCCCAGATAAGTCTTGTTTGCTCATCATCTTCAGGTCTTTTCTCAATTTTCACTTCTAAGGCCTTTTATAACCACTGTATTTAAAATTGTAGCCCCTTCCTTTGCTTCATAGCACTCAATCCCTTTAGACACAATATGTTTTATTTATATATTTATTTCCCCTTGACATGGAATTTATGTTGTTGAGTTTTTTGGTTTTAATTGTTTGTCTGTCTGTTTTGTACTCTGAGAAATCTCCAGTGCCTGGCACATACAGGGTGTTCAGTAAATATTCGTTGGATGAATTGAAGAAAAGAATGAGTGCTTTTTTCCCTGAGTTTTCAAGTGCTTTTATTAAATGTAAAGCACAATATTGTAACATGGGCCACATGATTCTCCATGGCAAAATTTTCTGATTCTTCAAAATTAATTTTGAAAGTAAGAGTGCTTTATGCAGGCTTATCCAGAATATTAGAGAGGCCACTATTTCTGTTCAGTACCCAAAGCAGCAACATCCAAAGCATTTATTAATTTTTTTTCATTTGGTAAATGTTTATCAGGGAATATGGGTTTTCTAGACACAGGTAATGACATGTGCAAAGGCTCAGAAACATAAGAGAACACAATGGACTCTTGCCATATTACAAGCGACAAATAATGATGTCCAGAGCTGATGTGGTGCCGTGGGGATGAGATAGGCAGGAATGTGAAAAGTATCAAGAGGTGAAAGGTCACTAGAATCAAGAAACCTGGTTAGTGAAGACATAAAATACTGTCTACTTTTATCATGCTATAAAGTAGAAAACAATTATTAAAGGATTAGATAAGAGTGGAACTGGAACATAGAGGACACGGGTTGTAAAATTCCTTTTGTAAATTGCAGACTTAAAATCCCTCATTGTCATGCTGACTATAAAAATATTCGGTGTGTCCACTGGCCACCCTGGTAAAATTCATTTGGAAGCTGCTCCCAGCTCAGACCCCAAACTCTTATTCTTCCAACCCATGACTGACAGCTGAAATAGTTTGAGGCCCCAAATTTTCTACCAAGTAACCTCACCCTTCCTCAAGGTATTTTTTCTTATTTTATACATAAATTGATAGATTAAGAAATAGTGAAATGTGTGTGTATTTGAAAAAAGGTGAAAGTATAAAGAAAATTAAGCTTTTTAAATTTGTATGTTTCATAAATTAATATTAGTTTTAAACCTAATTAACTGTAAATATTGCTATATTGCTTTCTGTGCAAAAAAACCTGCTCTGATTATTAGAATTACAAATGTGTATGCACTGGTGATTATTATTTGAGGGTTGATGAAAAAGCAACATGTGATTCCCCAGTATGGAGCTTGGGCAGAACAATGAAGGGTGATCCTCTTTGCTCATATAGGGACCATAGGAGGGAAGAGAAAGTGTGAAGGAGATGAGTTCAGCTTGGCACATTTTGAATATAAGATGCTTTTGAGATATCCAATTGTAATTGTCCAGTAGGTCATTTATTAATAATATAGAGAGCTGGAGGTCAAGAGAGAGCTAAAGGCTCAAGATACAGATTTGAGAGATATTTTCAAACAGGGAGCTATAGATGTCCAGTGGGCAGTGGACATATTAGTCTGAAGTATGTATAATAAAACATTATAAGATATAGACCTGGATATCAAAGAACTTATAATCACTTACATGCGTTAGACTTTTTTCTCTTAAATTTACTCCCACTCATCCCCCACACCAACACACAACCTATACCCAGCCTTCCTTTCTATTTAAAAATGTCTACAGTTCACCACCTGGACCCTTTACATTGCGGATGTGCCTTGATTTCTGTAATAATTGTATACCTCAAAATTGTATGCAGAGTGAAATTATGTACATGAGATCACACTGTCAGTGAACTAGAAGCTCTCATTACTTTAAGAAACTATGGAATGAGTCTGTTTGCATTATCAACAGTGTCCCCTTAATGTATCTATTCTCTAAGTATTTTTGCAGATTTTCTTTTCTAGAGTGCATGATATTCATCGGTTATAATGTCAAACAATTGGGATATTTAAGGAGACCCCGGTTAAACAATGAGAGCAAAGTCATCTTTATTCCTTTTCTTTCCACTTGCAGGAAAGGAAACAGAGGCATTCAGAACTTAAATAATTCCCTAAGGGCCAGCCTTTCTGTAAGTCAGCCATCCTACAGAAATGGAACTTTCAGTTTTACGGTTCTCTGAGATTCTCTTTTTTCTTACCTTGAATTATTTAAAAATGTTTTCTTGCCATACCCCTTTTGTCACCCATATGCCTCAATAGGTTTATGTATTTACTTTTTTGTTTTAGAGTGTCTTGTGTCTGTTCTGTCTCTTTATACTTCAGATCTTCCTGACAGAGGCAGCCATTGAGTGGAGAGTTTATGTCAGTTTTATAGTAGTCGTTGTAATCTCTGTTGTCTCGATTTTCCAGAATCTGCGATCGCCGGGGAATTCTCTCTGCTGTGCCTCTTTATTGGCAGTCTCACTTTTTTCTTGTGTCTTACCTTTATCTCTCCAGAAAAGCTTCTGCAAAATATGTCTTCCCCACCAATCACAATGCTGCACTGTTAGTGTATGCAGTCTCTATGGTAACGGGGATACGTGCCACAACACCAAGATTACTGGAGCAACTATCATAGTGGGGAAATCAGCACATGCCCTCCTCTGGCACCGCAGAAGTTTCCCCATTGAAACTAGATTCCGATACTTCTATTTTAATATGCAGGGCAAGGAAGGTGCAGAGGTAATGCTATAAACCCAGTCTCTCTAAAGGCACGTTATTGGGCTTTGATGGAATTCTTGAAGTTGATCATATTTATCATGAATAAAGCTAGACTGGTGTGCTGTTCTTGACCAGACATGGACAAATTGGTTGAATTTGAGGAGGAGGTTCCTTTTTCCTACAAATACATAACTAGTTCCTAAACAACCTAATTTTACAGAATTAGAATGTATTCTTAGGTGAGCTCAGGGAAATTACCAATATGCTGTAAAAATTATTCACTGGCATTGTAGAGACAGACTTTTTCAGGTGGTTTCCCCAGCAACTGTATTTTGACCCAGGAAGGGCAAAAGGCGAAACTGGCTCTCTCTGAGCATGCCTTACAGTGGGGGCAGTTCTGTGGGATAGGAAGGGAGTAAAGATACAGGATTGAGGCTTTTCTGGTGTGCTTCCTTTAGTACTGAACTTCCTTCCAAATATACAGAGGATTGCACTCCCAGGTACAGCCCAGTAGAAACAAAGGGCCTAAAACAGGGTTTTATAACCTTATTCCTATTGTCATTTGGGGCCAGATAAATCTGTGTTGAGCAGGGCTATGCTGCTGTGCATTGTAAGAATTTTTAGCAGCATCCCTGGCCTCTACTCACTAGATGCCAGAAGCAACTTCTCCAGCTGTGACAACCAAAATTACCAAGGTCCCCTGGTGGGGGCAAAAATAGCCCCAGGTTGAGAACCACTGAGGCTTGATATAGCTTGAGTAAGAAAAGAAAAGTCCCACATTATTCATTCAGTTAGTTATCCAGCAGGTATTTATTGAATCCCTACTCTCTTCCCAGCACTCTTCTGTTTATCAGGGATACAATTATGAACAAAGCCCTGATCTCATGAAGCTTAAATTCTAGCAGACGCATACCACGTTTCTAACCAGCGGGATCCCTTTCCCTCCATACAGCTAACAGCAAACACTTCAAGCCAACGGAGGGCTAAGAAAAGAAAAACACAAGTTCATATTTGAAGACTTTGTTTCAGTTTATGAACCTCAAAAATGGTTTTGATTTAAAAATGAAACTTGGCAAGTGATTAGTTCATATGTTTTAGTTTATAATATGTTTTAATCATTTTGGGTGTTTTCAAAACAAATGGTGAGATTAGGGTTTTTTTCCCCCCTTCTATTTTTGGACCCTTTCCTCCAGAGAGTCCTTCTCTTGTGTTTAGTTTTGGTGTCCTTAGTATATTTGAAGAATGCTTTTAAGTATTTGAAATGTGTGCACGTGGTTGAAAGGAGATGAGGAAGAAGAAACATAAGACTTCATGATACTGTTCAAGCAAATACCGATACCACAGGCCCAGAGCAGTGTTCAGGCATCATATCCTTAAGGAAGCTTCCTCAAAAACCTCGCATGAGCAAGTCCCATGGCCCAAGTGGTCTCCTAGCACTCTTCATATATCCTTATCACTGTCATAATTAAGGAACAGACTGTGAGATCAGTTGTTCAGTTTTCCCCTTAGCATGTAAACTCAATGGGGATTAGCACCATTTCTGCTCTGTCCACAATTTTACTATCTTCAGCATAGGATCTGGCACATAGTAGGTGCTAAGGAATATGTGTTGAATGACTGACAGACTGACTGAGAAACCTAGCTTTTGGGGTGCCCTGCCCAAACACTTTTAACCTGTGCACTGCCTATAGATTAGCCTACCCCTGGTCTGAGGCATCATGGTGTTGATCGTTATTTTGTAGACTGAAGTAACATGTTTACTTTCTAGTACCAAGGATTGTTCAAGAGTTGAAAGAGCTTAGAGGATAAATGCTTACGATTGTCAGTGTGTGGAGCACAGAGTAAAATTACATAACTTACTTGTCTTGTTTTCTTATTTAATGTCAGTTTCCTCTACTAGAATTTAAGGTGGAGAACTTGATCTGTCAGTAGTGTTATCCTCTGTGCCTAGAATGGTGTCTGACACATGGTAGGTATTCACCAAATATTTGTTAATAAATAAATGTTAGACATTCCATCAATACCATGTTGATTGATAGATTAATTATTTATTAGTGAACCAAAAATGCAGTAATGTGAAGTTCTTATTCATTCATCCAACATCCTAGAACAGTGCCTAGCACATAGTAGGCAGTCCATAAGTATTTGCTGAGTGAAAGAACTAAGTAGTATTCCAATATATTCAAGGATGGTTTGTTTTTCACTAAGTGCATTAATTTGCTAGGGCTGCTATAACGAAGTACCACAAACTGGGTGGCTTAAACAACAAAAAGATTTTTTGCCTCACAGTTCCAGAAGCTAGACATCCAAGATCAAGGTGTTGGCAGGATTGGTTTCTGCTGAGGGCTGTGGGAGAGAATCTGTACTGTGCCTCTCACCCAGCTTCTGGTGGTTTTCTGGTAATCTTTGGTGTTTCTTAACTTGTACAAGGATCACTCCAGTCTCTGCCTTGATCTTCACATGGTGTTCTCCCTGTGTGCCTGTCTGTGTCCAAATTTCCCATTTTCGTTAGGACATACGAGATTGCAGCCTACTCTACTCCTGTATGGCCTCATCTTAATCACATCTGCAATTACCCTATTTGCAAACATCGTCTTATTCTGAGGAACTCAGGGCTAGAATTTCAACCTGGGAATTTGGGGGAACATAATAAACCCGTAATACTAAAATAATAGAGATCTTCAGATAGTAACATTTTGATGGATGACTTCTATTTGGAAAACATCAGCTTCTCAAAATAACACCCAGTTTTATGATTCTATATGGAAATTGCTGTGGCAATATTAAATACCATTTACTATGTTATACAAAAATGTATGTGTTTATAGAGAGGAAACATAAAGAAAGTCCAAGCAGCGTGAATGTAGATAGTATATTTTCTTGAATGCTAAGTAGCCTTGTGTGACCAGATAATGGGTTACATGGAAAAGAAATGCCGAGAGACCCCAAAGGGACTCGTATACAAAGCAAAGGGCTTGAGGTTTGGGCTTTATTTGACAGACATCAGGGAACCAACCTATAAGTCAAAACTTATTGAATGGTAAACGGTATGAAAAGGGTGTATTATATTGTATGTAAATTATACCTAAATGAATCTGACTTTAAAAAGAAGGAAATAAAGGAATGAGGTTGAAGAATGGACCTTGGGGACTAGCAATTCCAGAAGTTTTTGGTGACCTTGGCAAAAAATGGTTTAATTAGAATCACAGCTAGAGAAACCAGATTTTAATGGGTTGAGGAATAAATGGGAGTTTAGGAAGCTTGAAGGTGGCACAAAAGATGCAAAGGTCAGGTCTGCAGAAGATGATTTGTTGTTTGTTGGTTTGTTATGGTTGTTATTGTTGTTTATTACTTTAGATGAGGACAGCTAAAGCATATTCACAGGCAGAAGGAAAATCGAAAATACAAAAGAAAGGAGTAACTGATACAGTAAGATCTGGAGGAGGCCATCAGTGCTACAGAGAAGAGTCTCTGAGGTGTTACGGGTGGGTTCAATGACAGAGGTGCAGTGATGGGTAATGCCATTCGATGGCCTCTGTTTTCTCTGTGTAAAAGGAGGCAAGGTTAATAGCTGTGAGTGAAGAGTAGGGGGTTGGTTATAAGGAGTTAACTAGAGTGATAAATGAAACCAGGGTATGAGCAAGGAAACTGACTAGAAGCAAATAAAAAAATTGGAAAGTAACTCTGAAACCCCAGCTCAAGCTGGAAACCGTAATTTGGAGGAGCACCAGGCTGTATACTTTTGTGATTTTTCTCCAGCATTGCTCAGCAGCCTGGGAGCTGCTTAACTAGTGATGTTAAACATGTTTTCAAAAACCTGTGGGCCATTTGTATGTCTTCTTTTGAGAAATGTCTATTCAGATCCTTTGCCTATTTTTTAAATGGATTATTTTAGGTTTCCTATTGAGTTGTTGGAGCTCCTTGTATATTCTAGTTATTAATCCCTTGTCAGATGGGTAGTTTGCAAATATTTTCTCCCATTCTGTGGGTTATCTCTTCACTTTGTTGAATGTTTCATTTGTTGTGTAGAAGCTTTTATGAAGTCCTTGTTTTCTGGAGCCACCTATGTCCCAGTAAGGAGGTCCACCCCTGCCACATGAGTCTTTTGCCACAGATCTCAGAGGAACCATAAAGAGTAGACTGAATACATTAGAGGGCATATTCTGGATTCAGAAACATAGCCTGGTGGTCAGGGTTTCATCCCCAGCTTGCCACTAATTTAAGGCAGCCATCATTACCATTATCACAGAACACTAATCCTTAGGAAAAGAAGGTTACCTGTGCACGTAAGAGAAGACGAAATGGGAACCTCCCATGAGGCAATGGAAATAATCTTGACAGGAGGCAAATGTTTTCACTTTTTGCCTCAGATTCCAAAAGTGTACTGATGTTTCCCTCAAGGAATGCTCTTTTACTTCTCTTATTTTAAGAATCTCAATGTATTGTTAGTCTTCAGAGCTGGCACCCTTCTTTTGGCCCTCATTTTCCTTTTCTGTGTTTTCTCTTTCTCCTTGCTTCCTCCTATCTTTAGGCATTGAAAGTTGTCATATGTCTCAGTAACTTTCTCCTACTCAATGACCAAATAAAGTATTCCCATAAGCTTAGTATTGGATTTTTCCCCCCAAGAAGACTGGGCCAAGAAGTTGGTACTTGGTTAGAGAACACTTTTGGGTACTTTGCAGAAAATAATGTATACCTAATCCCATATGCCCTATGCATTCAGATGAACCCGGGTGTCTCTCTGTGGTATTCATAAGGAAAACTCTGCTCTTATGGGCCCTGTCTCCATATGTCAGCCTAGCAAAGTAACCAACCATGTTATTCACTGTGAGATACCATGCTCTAGTTATCCTTTACTTGCTTGAGTGGGCTGCAATGAATATAATACATGGGATTTAGTGGTTCCCAAACCCTGTGAGAATTCCTAACCTCCTTCTCTTGATGTCATCTATGTATACGTTCAAAAAATGGCTTTCAGGGAATTTCAATAAACAACTCTAAAGAAGTCCTCTTTTCTTTTCAAATATAATTCCTTGTAAAATCCCTTTTTTCCCTTTTTTTTTTCCTCCCCCTGATCCTATTATAGCACCAGCAATGCTAAAAACCAGCTGGTCTGGAGATTAATATGACCAGACATACCATGAATTTTTTAAATCTCAAAAGTCCCAGTTTCTCCTTCTTGGTCAATCAGATATAGGTTTTTTTGTATATATATGCAGTTGTTATCATAAGTCTTCTCCTCTAAATTCTTTTTTTTGGGGGGAGAGGAGGGGGTCTCACCATCTCCTAAAATTGTTCCCAAAAACTTCTTTGTTATAAAGAGGTAGAAGAAAAAACCTGAAGAATGGAATAGAAAGAAGGATGAAGTGATGGAAGATGGAAAGAGAAAGTACAGTGGGAAGGAACAGAAACCAATGAGGAGATGGAAAAAGCAGTAATTCCCCTTTTCCCTAGTCCCCTCAGACTGCTTTTAGGTTTGATTTTGCTGTGTCTCTTACCTAATGTCCCTAAATGACCTCTTGCTAGCAATTTGTTCTACAAAAATTTTCCTTTCACTACCAACAAATATCTCCTACTTGCCCAGCAGATTGAAATCTGCTTCCCCAGTATCTAAACATTCTCCCCAGCCTGCCAAGCCCCTAACCTACTGACCCAGAGGACGTGGACTCACTGCCATTAGTTCTACCCACCCCCACCCCATGCCAGCATGGGGAGTGTTAATGGCTGGGCTGATGTAAGGCTGAAAGAACTTAGGCAATAATTTGGTTTTACTTTATTAACATTCAAAATATAAACAGGTAAACCAAATGTTGAATTCATTAAATTCACCCTCCACAGTTCAGAAATATGAAAACTGAATTTTTTAAAAAGGGATTGATTGGTGTCATGTACATATTCACTTCTATTTATGCAAAATAATACGAGTGTTAACGTGGAAGTGGAATAATAATGGTATTTATAATTTCATCTCCACTGTTTATATAAGATGAAAGTGTCCAAAAAGAAACAGGGAGAGAACCATTTGCTTCTCTGTATGTACATTAAATTCTTCCATTTTTGTTTATAAACAGATGAGGAAGGAAAAACAAGTTTAACAAATGAGGATGAGTTTGTGTTCTTTACACCATGTTCACTGACATTTACCTAAGGTAGTTAGGTCCGGAAAATACTAATATATGCTAGAGAGAGTACTTCCTTATGAAGGAACATAGGGAAAGGAAACATGTACTCTGTTAAATCCTCTCTGACATTGAGATTATTTGAGCAAGATTATGGCCCTCTGTTGAAGGCTGAAATTGTTCTATCACAGAGAGTAGCGAGTACTATGTCTACAAGACCAGTGATTTGTAATTTGCCTGTAAGTTGAAATACGCTTCTTAGGGGCTAAAGCCCCATTAGTTGTTCCAAAAAAGAAAGAAAAAAAATAGTGCTTTGATTAGATTGTAAGGACTCATTTCAAAAACTTAAATAGTTCTGAGCAAACTTTTATAATATCTTCCTGGCTGTTTGAGAAAGAAAATGTAGATGGGAGTGGAGAAGGGGTTTCTTATCTATATAAAAATGAGCTGAGTTGACAATATAAGTCACAAAGGGTCAGGTCGTTCATGAAGGGTTAATGCATATCACGGGGCAAGTGAAAAAGAGCATATAGCCGGGCACGGTGGCTCACACCCGTAATCCTAGCACTCTGGGAGGCCGAGGCGGGTGGATCGCTCAAGGTCAGGAGTTCGAAACCAGCCTGAGCAAGAGAGAGACCCTATCTCTACTATAAATAGAAAGAAATTAAGTGGGCAACTAAAAATATATAGAAAAAATTAGCCGGGCATGGTGGCACATGCCTGTAGTCCCAGCTACTCGGGAGGCTGAGGCAGAAGGATTGCTTGAGCCCAGGAGTTTGAGGTTGCTGTGAGCTAGGCTGACGCCATGGCACTCACTCTAGCCTGGGCAA
>CAUYRT010044297.1:0-35250 GCA_963574885.1 Lepilemur ruficaudatus | reverse complement strand
ACACACACACACACACACACACACACACACACACACGCCAAAATGAAAAATCAGCAGCAACGCTACATTGTTACCAGGAAAGCAAGAAACAGTATAATAGTCCTACAGAAAGGGATAGAATATTAGTGTTTCCCTTAATCTCTGACTGGTCAAAATGTAACTCACTTAGCGCTGTCTTGGGTTCAATGTGGAAACAACAAATTTCCTCTATGTATAGAAGAAATAAACAGCTCTAGGATTTTATTAAAAAGTAATTTTCACATAAACTTTTAAAGAATAAGTATTTGCAAAAGATTTTCTTATTTTATATAACTGCTAACTTGGAAAAGAAGATAACCTCCTTTCTGAAATGTATGACTATCATTTCTCATAGAAAAAAGTCAACTTTTTTGTATTCTTTATGATATTTCAGCTTATACAGTTGCTGCTATTTGTTGAAAGTTCATGTTTTGCAGGCCCCATATTCACAACTTATGTAGTAATATGTTATTAAATTTATAACAGTGAAGAGGAATTACCACTAGGTCAGTAGATGACAAAAATAAGATGCGGGTAAGACAATCCTACAAGATAGATGCTATTTTCTTCATTATACGTAGGAGAGAAACTGAGGCTGAGAAACTTCCCCAGGACAGGATTGAAATCTAAGTCTGCCTGACTCTGTGGCCTTAGTGCTTTCCACTACGCCAGACATTTCACTCTTAACTGCTCTTTGTCTCTGCAATTAGAGGCCCTTTTGGAATTTTGGAGCTGACCTTTGAAATTAAATAATACTAGCCTGGCAGGCAATAAGTGTGATCTTGCATTACTCATGCTCTTTACTCTTTACTCATGCTTTTTTTCTTTCTCATTATTTCTCAGAACCTGGGGAACTGTTCATTATCTCTAAAGTCTAGAGCAGGGTCTCTTAAACTTTTCTACCACAATATCGTTAACAGCAGAATAGAATAAACATGGTTTTTTATTCTTTGTAAATCAGGTGAATAATGCATTTGACTCCATAACATATTCATGTTTCTCTGTTAGAAATCATTTAATTAATTGTTATTATAGAAATATGCAGCACATGTATGCTATCACAGATCCAGATTCATGGTCTTATATGGCTCTGCTAATTTTTGTAAGCAAATGTTCCCATATGATTTTTACATATGACTAGTGGCCAATTCTATGGGAGGTCAGCTTCATAATCACACTGAAGTAACCCCATGTTCCTATAACAAGCTGAGAATGTCCTTACTTTCCAGGAATGGTTGGTCAAGAATTGGATTTTGAAGTGGTTCTAAATCAGAGAGGACATTTTACTAATGTAGGAATTTGGACTCACTTCTAGAATGGGAATTGATAGAGGATTATTTCTCTAGAATATAAAAAGCTGTCAAGTCACATACTAAAGACTAGGCCAGGGAAAGAAGAATATTAAATCATGTAATAATCAGGTAACAACTATTGTAAGAACTAGTGAAAAGGGTAGCAGAAATTGACACACCTTGATCAAGTTATATTTTTACTTTTTATGTCATTTAATTTGCTCAAATGATGCTCAAATAATTTACATGAGCATTGGACATTTAGTTTTATCAGTGTGTCTTACGGATCATTTCCAAAAGGAAGTATTATAATATGGTCAGATTTGATCAGATCTACCAAAGAGTTAATCCCTGGCACTTTTCTAATTCAATTTTTATGCTTTTTTTAAAAATAAGTTTTATTTTTATAAAAATATTATATCAGTTCTTTTTCCTCTCATTCATGTTCCATAATCCCTCTTCCAGGGGTAGTTGATTTAAACTCTTTTAGCTATTGCTTCTTATATTTTCTTCTATATTTCTAAAGGGTGTACATGTGCTTCTACATCTTATTTTATCAATTGTAGACATTGCCTATTTATTTCATATTATGACAGCTGAAAAATCATATCACCTCTCATCACCAAAACCACCATTACTCTCTTTTTCCTTATCTTCCCAATATGCTTGGATCCAAATTTTTGGTTAGATCAGTAGTCAATGCTGATATTAGTAATATGTATTTGTACACTGGAGTGTTTGTTTTTTACTCATAAAAGTTTTTTTTTTAAATAAATTCCATTGTGTACATTTAAAGTATGTGACATGATGTTATGTGATACGTATGGATGGTAGAAAGATTACTATAGTGAAACAAATGAACATATCTATCATCTCACATAGTTATCAATTTTATTTTTGTTTTTGTGGCAGGGAAGCTAAAATCTACTTATTTAGCATGAATTCAATATACAGTACAATTTCATTATCTATGGTCCTCTTGTCGTACATCAGATCTCTCTCTAGAGTTGTTCGTCCTTTGTATCTGCTACTTAGAAACATTTCTTTTTCCTGAAGTCCTTTCATTTTTTATTAGCTTGATTTTCTATACACTTATCCTTAATTTTCTCCAAATGCTAGAAGAGCTCTGTCAAATGTTCAGCAATTATATTTACGATCCTAAAGCACATCAGATAAATTGCTAGGTCCACATTATATTCTAGAGCAACTCACCCTGTGCAGTGTAGCCAGCTCCAGTCTGGCACATTGCTTTCTCACTATGGTGCTCAAGTGGCTTCCACAGATACTCCTTTGCTACGTTCCTGAACTGGGTTTCCTGGATTCTATGCCTTTCTTGTTTTGGTTTACTCCTACATCCTCTATTAGAAACCTAAGAGTCACCTGTGACCCATTTTTCTCCTTCTACCAACATCGAGATGACCAATCCAGTAAATTTTGCCCTCTCAAAAACCTCTCCAATCTATGTCCTTCAATACTTCTTCGGGGCCCCAGCCTGGGCCAGGCCATCATTAGCCACAACATTAGCTTTTACAAGGTCTGCTTTCCTCTAGGTTTACTCTATTACAATCTGTTCTTAACGCAGCCCAAACTATCTTTCTAAACTGTATATCCGATCTTGCTGTTACCCAGATAAACCTTTAAATGAATTTCCCCGGATTTCAGGATAAAATTCAAACCCCTATCTTGACACAAAAGGCCTCTATAATTTCTCCAGCCTCATTTTTCCCAACTCTTTCTTGCATTATGTATTGAAACAATACTGGTCTTATTTCAGTTCCTTAAATATGCCTCATTCACCATCTCTGGAAATACTGCTCATTCCTCTTCTGATGAACTCTTATCCGTAGTGTACAAATGTGTTTTTATGTCATTGATGTTAAAGCACAAAATAAAATGTATCTCAATCTCACGTTCTTCTCTAAGCTTGTTCCATTTCTCTGCTTTCTCTAACAATAAAACTTTATAATAGAGATGTTTGTAGTCACCATTCAATTGGATTTTCATTGTACGGCTCTCACCAAGGCCACCAATTACTTCCATACTAGCAAATGCAATGGTCCCTCCTCTGTCATCTTAGCCAATCTCTTAGTTTACAATCTCTTCTTAAACAGTTTCTGTTCTTTTCATGGCTTCCATGACATCACTTTCTTCATTTCATCGTTTCATCATCATTTTCTTCATCATCATTTCTTCATCATCATTTTCTTCCTATATCCTCAACAATCCTTTCTTTCCTTACTTTCCTCCTCTATAAATAGCAACTCTTTCTAAATCTCCTTTCAGATCCTAATCCCTACCTCCCAAATCCATTCCATTAGCAAATTCTGTTAACGTTACTTATAAAACATAGTCTGAAACTTTTCTCTTTTTCTTCACTACTATCGACCTAGTTGAAGCCACCAACCTCTCTCGTGAACAACTGTGACAACCTCTAATATCTGTCTCTACTGTTGACTTGCCACAATGTATTCCCACTGCAGCCAGAGTGGTATTTTAAAAATATAAGGAAGTTCATGTTTTTTTAAAAATCTTTCAAATGGCCCCTCATGTCACTTAGAATAAAATCTTTTTTTTTTTGAGACAGAATCTCACTCTGTTGCCTGGGCTAGAGTGCCGTGGTGTCAGCTTAGCTCACAGCAACCTCAAACTCCTGGGCTCAGGCAATCCTCCTGCCTCAGCCTCCCAGGTAGCTGGGACTACAGGCATGCACCACCATGCCCAGCTAATTTTTTCTATATATTTTTAGTTAGCCAATTAATTTCTTTCTATTTTAGTAGAGATGGGGTCTCGCTCTTGCTCAGGGTGGTTTTGAACTCCTGACCTTGAGCAATCCTCCTGCCTCGGCCTTCCAGAGTGCTAGGATTACAGGTGTGAGCCACCGCACCTGGCCTAGAATAAAATCTTAAGGCGTTTCTTAGCTTATTTGAACTTCCATGATTTAGCCCCATTCTCTCTCCCGTCATCTCATCCACCTGCCTCTCCTACCATGTGTTGTATCACTCTTTCCCCTTTTAACCACAGAATCAATGCTATCCCTTCACAAGAAAAGATAGGAAGTAAATTTACACTCTGGTTTTTTACATAAAAATTTTACTGAGATGTAATTTATATATCATCAAATTCATTTTTACAAATTCGGTTGCTGTTATATTGACAGAATGGCACAACCACCATCACTGTCTAATTCTAGAACATTTCCATCACCCCCTGGAATAAACTTCCACATTCCCTGCTTTGCCTAGCCCCTGACAGTTTCTTTCTCCATACATTTGCCTATCCCAGAAATTTCATATGAACAGAATCACATAGCACAGGGCCTTTTGTGACTGGCTTCTTCACTGGGCATAACGTTTTCAGGGTTCACCCATGTTGTAAAACACCTGCCTTCTTTCTAGTCTTTAAACATGCTACACTTACTTCTACTTCAGAGTATCCCTCCTGCCTAGAGTGTTCCTCCCAGATCTTGCATGGTTAACCTCTCCCTGTCATTCAGAACTCAACATAAAAGGTCACTCCTCAGAGAGGCACTTACTGTCCTTTCAACCTTAAATAGCCTCCCAGCAATTATCCTGCTTTATTTTCATCATGGCATTTGCCATTCACTACCTTACATTTTCGTTTAAAATCATGTATTTATTTACATTCTCTTTTGCAGCAAGGTACATTTTGTGAGGACAGGAACTTATTGGTCTTGCTCAATAATGAATCTCCAGCATCTAGAATAATGTCTGCTCATAATTAGTACTCAAGAAATGGTTGCTGAATGAATAAAAACATCAATTGATATATTTTACCTAAAATTTGTGTTTTTAAAAAACTACTATTTCCCAAAAATTGGCAGTAAAAATCAACAAATGTATTTAATCAGATTTCAATGAGATTTGATATTTGGGTAAATGTTAAAAATAAACGATGTCAGCCGGGCACGGTGGCTCATGCCTGTAATCCTAGCACTCTGGGAGGCCGAGGCGGGCAGATTGCTCAAGGTTAGGAGTTCAAAACCAGCCTGAGCAAGAGCGAGACCCCGTCTCTACTAAAATAGAAAGAAATTAATTGGTCAACTAAAAATATATAGAAAAAATTAGCCGGGCATGGTGATGCACGCCTGTAGTCCCAGCTACCCAGGAGGCTGAGGCAGGAGGATCGCTTGAGCCCAGGAGTTTGAGGTTGCTGTGAGCTAGGCTGATGCCACGGCAGTCTAGCCCGGGCAACAGAGTAAGACTGTGTCTCAAAAAAAATAATAAAAATAAAAAAATAAACAATGTCATGAATGTCTTGTTTCTCATTGTAGACTAGTAAAAGATTATAAAACAATGTAAAAAATGACTGGGGTACTACAGATATCACAATTTCTCCTTGACTAACTTTATTAAGAGTTGCTGATATTTCAAACTTCTTAAATAATAAAACTTTTAGCAAAAGTAGGAATCTGAGTAAGCCCAAATTATCTATTATATTCCAAATATATATTATGCTTTTGCTAATCTGTCCTTCATTTCACTCTTCCTTAGGCCTCTTGAGGGTCCATCTACATTATTCATTTATTGAAAAAAACTATTCATTTGAATGCCAAAATAATTACAATAAAAGAACAGAGTTAAAGAAAGATGCTTCAGGCAAGAGATTTAAAAAGTCAAACTTTGCTTATTTATGTATCACTTATGCATATATATGAGATAGTTTTATTCTGGATATGGTTTTATATATTCAGAAAAATTCTATACTTTTAGCACTGGAGGACAGAATAATGTACCCTAGAAGTCTGTGAGGATGTGAGAGGGTTGAAAAGGTCATTTTTTCACTTTTACGTATACCCAGAATCTAAAAAGAGGTCCCCATAGGTATATGGGGAGCTGTTTATATAAAATACCAAGATTATGGACAATTCCATATTTATGAAAGACACACACCTATGGGAATTGTTGTTAACATGAAATTTTAAAATGAGACAACTTTATTAAACAAGTAGAATTGTTTTTATTCCGCATTTGCAAATTTAGGCCACGTTAAATCTAGAGCAAAGCAGTTCATATTTCCCAATCATGACAATTGTTTAGGCAGCAATTATAGTGATATAAGTAGTTTCTTTCATTTCAAAAAAGATTCCTTTTTAGAAGAAAAGAATAAAATAATCAGTGATTATTCAAGTTTTGATAAACTAAAATCACAACTATGAAATAGCATTTCAAACTTTGTCACCCCACAATTTTTCTTCTGTGGCTTCTTTGATCTCATTAGACCTCTCACAAAATAAGCAAGTGTCCTTAATTTCAAACAATTTAAAGGCCTAAGAAAAACATGGCCTTGGACTAGCACATTTTAAGTTGCAAATATCAGTGAATGAAAAGAAGAATCAAGAACACTGAAGACATATAATATGCAGAATATTTGAGGACAATGTTTTTTTTTTTCTTTGCTTGTCTGACATCCATTCCTTCTATTCCATTAGAACCTTGACCTTCCTTTCAATGGCATCTCTCATTGCCTATAATTTGGGGGAGGCAGCTGGAATTTGAATCTTGAACACTTGTCATGGCTACATGGGCGTCTTTGGAGGTTGTCATCCTTATAAGAGCAGCGGACTGTCACTGTGCTGTGAACTCTGAGCAGCAATCTAGAATTCTCTTGGTTCCTGTCTTTTTTCCATGTAAAGTTCTTTAGGATCCTATTAATTTTATGACCCTGGATGTATTTCCAATAAATATTCTTCTTTACCTAAAATGGTTAGTTGTTTTCTGTGGCCTACAATAAAAAAACCTGACTGACAACTGTAAACCCATATTAAGCAGCAAATCTGTAGCAACTTGTTTAGCCAACTAAATGGTTTGTTTTTTTTGTTATTGTAGTGCTAAATTTGTCTTTATTTTAAATAAGCAAATCTACTTCATTTAAAAATTTTCCTTTCTGACTAAAATAAGCCATTTTTCTTAACTCAAGAGTTTTACAGGTTGAGTATCCCTTATCCAAAACTCTTGGGACCAGAAGTGTAGGGATTTTGAAATTTTTTTTGACTTTGGAATATTTGCTTGTACATAATGAGATATTTTGGGGATGGGATACAAGTCCAAACACAAAGTTCATTTATATTTCATATATACCTCACACATAATATCCTGAAGGTAATTTTAAATAATATTTTAGAATAATTTTGTGCATGAACAAAGTTTTGACTGCATTTTGACTGTGTTTTGACCGTGTCCTGTCACATGAGGTCAGGTGTGGGATTTTTCAAGTGTGGCATCATGTCAGATTAGGGACACTCAACTTGTAGATTACTTTGCTGTTTTTAAAGTGTTTTTATAAACTTTATATTATTTGCCACAATAGGAGGAGATGGACAGGAACAAATCTGGATGGGCATCTACTGCGGAAAATGATGCTAAGGCCCAAAGGATAAGATATCTGAAGTCACATGACAAGGTAGTGGCAGAACTTGTGTTAAATGTAGGTTCTCTCTCACCAGGATCCTTTACATTGTGCTGTAGTACGTCTGTGATAATAACCAGGGACTACAGTCACTACTCTGTTTGTCAGAATGCTTCCTTCTTCTATCAGTCGTTTTTGTCCATTTAAAAAGACACTCAAACTAGTGAATCACAAAACATAAAGTTAGGAAAACATTTTAGAGGACTTATTCCACCATATATCCACAAATATATAAAAACACATTCCATGACATCCCTCCTTTGACGGCTCCTAGAGTCAGAGGGCACATTCCTTTATTTGAGAAAACATGTAGCAGCTCTAATTTATATGGATAAAGTACTCAGAGATTAAGAAGAAGGAAAAATGCAAAGAATGTGCTGTGTTAGGTGGTGGATTATGGAGAAGCCAGAAATATTATCTTATCTCACCCCAAATCCCAGGATTAGTATCAAAAACTAAAAATCTGTTAAATGAGAGATTTATTTTCTGTGTGTGATGCATGTACAGATCGCTCCAATGTTTCCCTTTCTTCCTCACCTCTGGCCATTGTCAAAGGTCTTATTCCTTGTAAAATAATGGCCAGTATATCAGAGAGAGCTGTTTATGCTGATATTTTATACCAGTGATAAAGTATTTAGGCAGTATCTTAACACTGGTTAACACAATTGAATTGCATTAGGTATCCACTAGAGACACAGTGAAACCTTAAATTTTGTTGGTGGTGAATAAACGGTGGTGGTGGTGGGAGCTTATATTTTGTATAAGATAATGGGAGAAAGCTTTTCCAGTGATGTTCCGTCAGAGACCTGAAGGAAATAAAGAAATAAAGGAGCAAGCCACAGGGAAGAGAAAGCCTGGCAGAGGAAAGACCAAAGGCAAAGTCTCTGAGGAGAAAGCTCGTCTGGCATTTTCATGTAGGCTTGGCCCAAACAGCTCCGACACAACAGTCATAGCCCGTTTGCTGGTCATTAACCTGGAGCTCTATTTCACTTGCTGGCTGCTGGCATGATTCACGGGCTTTTGTCGTTCATTCATTTTCTGAAGAGTTAGTGAGGATTTCTGCTATTTCGTGGGCTGGTGACTGGAGCCAGCTCATGACAAAATTTTCACGTCTAAAACATCCCTTTTTGATAAATCTCTGACTGTTTGGTATGGATGATCACCATTTCAGCTACACAACCAGCATGGGTGGCCAACATGGAGTAGTGAGCACCGTGCAACTGTTTTCCCACAGCCCCTGCCTGGCCCTGGCTTCCCAACGTCTGCTTTTTTCACAGAGAAGCAATGGAGGCTGCTTTTTCTGGTATCTTTCTTACATACAATATTCCATATTGAATAGGATATTGTAAAAAAAATTTCATTTTTAATATATACTTTTATGAAATTGAATTTCAACAATTGATTAATTAAAACAAAATACTGGCAGAAGTTAGGTACTGGAGCTCAACTTCATGTATACTATAGACTACAAAGCCCCAAACTGATAGACTTGTATTAAGAAAACAATTACACATATGTGTTGAAGAAAAGTAACATTTTGTAATAATTTTTTTCCACATTTCAAAAAAGTGTCATATTCTATTTTTTAAAAGTAGATATGGTATATCCATACAAAGGAAAATTATTTGGCAATAAAAAGGAATGAAGTACTGATACAGGTTACAACATGCATGAACCTTGAATAAATTATGCCTATTGAAGAAGCCAGTCACAAAAGGCCTCATGCTATATGATTCTGTTTATATGAAATTTCTGGAATAGGCAAATGTCTGGAGAAAGAAATTGCCAGGGGCTAAGCAAAGCAGGAATGTGGAGGTTTATTCTAGGGGGTGATGAAAATGTTCTAGAATTAGACAGTAGTGGTGGCTGTGCAATTCTGTAAATATAATGACAACTGAACTCGTAAAAATAAACTTGATGATATGTAAATTATATCTCAATAAAACTTCTATGTAAGAAAACCAGAGTGTACATTTACTGCCCATCTTTTCTAATGAAGGGATAGCATTGATTCTGTGATTATAAGTGTTTTCCACATTTGGCTCTTAAAGTATTCTTTTTACAATAAAGTAATAAAAGTCATATATGAGAATTTTAAAATGTTTCCTTAGCAAAAGAAAGAGAATGTCAGTTCCCACATTGTGCTGGATTTTGAAATCTGTGATCTAATGATCTGGGTCACACACTGAGGTAAAACCAGCCTCAAATGTAGACATCATCAATGTGCCTCCAGAAAAGGAGCATTTTAATATTAAATAGCTTAGTATTCAAATTAATATTTCTTTCTTTGATTTTCCTGCTAATTATTTTTGAATATGTCTGACTGTCCTACATCTCACCAGTTTTGTTCCCATTCTGAGTGTTTTATGGCACTCTAATAGGAAGATAGACCTCACTTCTCTCATATGTAAACCAGCTAATTTGTGGTTTCTACAAGTGAAATGCTCAAAACCTCAAATCTCAAATGCCTTGGAAGATTGGAAATACCCAGAATTAGCTTTGAAAGTGCTACACAGTAAGTTGCTATCTCCTTTTGTTCTGTTCATTAGAGAGAATAAGTTTTGTAAGCAATAGAAACCTAGATCAAAATCAGTTGAGATGGTGTATTTCTCTCATCCATGCAGAGGTTTTTGGCTTCATGAGCACAATAAAATTTTCCAGTTTTACCCCTGTATACAAAATTTCCATGACTTCTGGGGGAAACAAAAATATTAATAACTTCGAGGCAAGTTCAGGAGTGTTTATACTATCATTTTACTTTTCAAGATTTAATATTTGGTTCACTGCAATTGTCTTTTTCCTTTCTCTGCAAGGGTATTGTTTTTTTTTTAATCTTTTGGTTTTAACTCTCACTTGTGAGGGGAAGACTCTTAAATATTCATATCTGACTCAGATCTCTCTTCTGAGTTCCATTATATTTTGTTTACTCCTTTGTTAGATACTTCCACCACTTGGATAGCTTTATTTGATAAATCAATGTCTAAAAGCAAGCTAACAACTAGACTGTGTCCAGAAGAAGGTAACCAAGATAGTTAAGAGTGTAGAAAACATATTTTTGAAAAAAGGTGAAGAAAACTTGGAAACTTATCTTAGGAAAGAGAACCATAAGGCAAAGTACATGAATTTCTTTAAAATATCTGAAGGATCAAGGAAGTAATTATGGAAGCATAGTTCCTTGTCCAGGGAAAGCATGCCTTAATAATCTTTGTATCACCCCGAACTCCTAGCCAAGTGTTAGACGGATAAATAGATGGATGGGTATAGGAAAACATCATTGACAAATTGTAGAACTTTCTAAGAACTAGAACTCTCCAGTAACATAATGGCCTGCCTTTTAAGTTAGTGATTTTTTTCCGGTAATAGAAATGGTCATGAAAAGACTGGATGACTATTGCAAGAGAAGTAATAAGTAGACTTCTCTGCGTTGAGTGGAAAGTTGGACTACTTGTTAGGTATGGGCTCCTGAAGAGCAGTGGTCCTTGCCAACACTCATGGGACACAAAGAATAATTTCTGTTCAGTTATCCACTGAGATTTTGATTCGTTTTTACTGTATCATAACCTCTCCTTTCCCGACTAATACATAGTCTTTGGTAGTAATTTGGATAGGACTCTAACATGCCATCTGGTCTAAAGAAAGTCAATTAACTTTTACAGTCTGGATATACTTATTAGTAATAAATTGAGGGCCACATTAAATAAACCCTAAGGTTGCATCTACTCAAAATTATATAATATTGTCATTCTGTGAGTAAAGGAAATTCTCTGAGGAAGTAGTAGTATTATTACAAATGTGTTGGTGTAATTGTGTAGGGTCGGAAACCTATCACCTTTTATGGGCAGGGGAATGTTTTCCTAGAAGATGTCTCTGGAGATTCGAGATAGAGATAAAGTCATGCCATGATATTTCGTGTTGAATAGTCAACACCTAGAACTATCCTGAGATGTTACAAAATCTTACTTGTATTTGACTCAAAGTAGTTAACATGGAAATCTTACTTCAGCTGTGATAGGAGAATAATAAATACCAGTTAGTGGACATTTTTCTATTCCAGGTATTCCACATGCATTATCTCACTCAATACTCTATCATCATCTATCTGTCAATCATCTGTCTACCCACAGGAGGTCGCACTGTTATTTCCTCACTTTTGCTAATGAAGAAATTGAAGTTTCCAGAAAATAAAATACTTTCTGAACCAAATAGCAGTGTTAGCATCTAATGCCATGTTTGGATTGAAAGCTCATGTTCTTAACCTCTAAAGTATCTGTAGAGTAGACCGTAAACTTTTAAGTAGAGAAAACTTTGAAAGTATGGTGCTCCAAATTTAATCCTGTTCTCTTTTACATATGGTTAAATTGACTTCATCTAACAAATTGGCTCACTGTGTCTTTCAGCTTTGGTCACATGTTGGCTTTTCCAAAATTATTCATATTCTCCTTTTATAAGTTCTTCTTCAGTTTCAAGAAGTTTCTCTGCAGTTTTTCTCTTTGTGGCTTTTTTCACATTTGCCTTCCCACACTACTTCATATATAATATGCACCTGTTATGGTCTATTATTCTGTCTATAATTTTAAGTTCCTAATTCAAAATAACAAGCAAAACAGTACTAAATTATAAGCTGTGTGGGTTTCTATCACTGTGTGAAAGGCATGTCATTTTGTATTTTTACCTTCTACTATAGAAAATTAAGACACACAGATTGAATTATTCCTAATCAAAATACTTCCTGTTCTTTCATATCTATTTTTTCACCTTTTCTGACACACTCTTGACATATCTTTCCTAGTGCCATTACCTCGACTTTTTGTTCTGTACTTGTCGTATAAGATTGCATAGTAGAGATTCATGACCAGCTAGAATATTCTCTATATAAAATATCAGAAAGCAAACAATAAAAACATGTATAAAAGAAAATTCTTATGATAATGTAATATCAAGAATAGAAATGGCTATCATATTGCTCAACCAATCTGAAATTACAATAGCAATAATAGCAGAGGAATACAAAGAAACTTGTAAAATAAGATGGCAAACAAAAATATTTTAATCTAACTTTAAAGATCCGAATCCTCAAAGATCTCAATGTTTTGCCTACAGGTCATTAAAAACTATACACACAGTCTTCGATTTAAAGCAACTTTTCCTTGTGAAACTATCATTTTATAGCAGTTTGTCCGTAGTGCACATTGTGGTAATCTCCTCAACAGTCCTTCCACACCTTCCCCTTGTACTGTTGCCAGCAGTCACAACTCCACAGAGGTGACCCATCATTATTAAGCACAATTAGGGTAATCCCATTTTTCTTACACAATAGCTTATTCTGTAATCAAATAGCAAAGGAACTGGATCTGTGACACAATTAAGGCCAGTGAGATCTAAGGACAAGTGGTGAGGAATTCTAGGGGAGACACCTTTTTTTCCTTCTCAGAAAGAGGGTTTCAGCTTTCTCTTTTGGGATGTTGTGGAAGTGAACTCTAGAACTCTTGCAGCCGTTTTGCCACTGAGAGAGGCCAGCCACACAACAAAGGTGGTTTACCCACAAGGTACATAGAAACAAATCAATTCTGGATCCTGTCCTGAGAGGGACCTTCCACTTGTGAGAGCCAATCAAGCTATTCTTTCTAAAGTCCATTTGGATTGGGTTTTCCATTACTTAAAACACAAATAATGAACTCTAGTTGATACATCATTATTCTTTTTGATTTTTAATTTCCTATTTTTTCTAATAATGCACAAATATATCCAAGTACTATAACGATCATATCCCAATGTCAGATCATTTAGATCATATCTCAATACATCATATACTTTAGAAGAAACTAACTCACAGGGAAGTTTTATGAAAGCAACAAAATTGAATCTGGGAACTCACAGAAACCTTAATAGATTATGTGAAAGATCTTCAAAATATAAAAGCATGCCAATGATAAAGGATAATAATTTATTTTTAATTCTAATATTTTGGTAAAGTATATTAAGTCTTTGGTACACTTACATTATTTTTATTTATTGTTAGGCCATTATTTTAACTAACTAAACAGACAAAATATCGTAAGATTTTTCTTCCAAGCTTACTTAAGCTCTTAGTGAGTTGCTTGATGTATAACACCCCCCAATGGCATTATCTTACTAATGTATTAAGCCAAACAATGCAATGTGACTTTCAAGACCTTTCAAAATCTGGATCTGCCCTACTCTCCCTACATCTTATTGAGTTCACCCACATGCAATTGTAGTTCCAAACTCCTCACCACTCTGCTCTCCCCCCATGCATTTAAATTTTTTGCCTGTGCTTTTCGATCAAGTCTTTCCTTCACCTCTCTAAGAATAGAACTCTTTCCACACATAAGTTCCACAACAGTATTTGGTTCTTTGGTTCTGATTACATAACTGAGCACTCACCACTAATGCTTCAGTATTTTTCTGTACTTAGGCTATCTGATCCTGAAGAGCAGGGATTGAGATTTATTTCTCTTGTACTAAAGTCTCAAGTATTGTGTAGCAGAGTAGATATTAAATAAATACTTTCTTGATAAATTAACCTGTTTTCACTATTTATCTTACAGGATCTTTTGAATGGATCTAGAAAAAGATTTTAAATAACTAGATTGGCCTAGCGTTGCCAGATTTAGCAAGTAATAATACAGGATGCCCAGTTAACTTTGAATTTCATGTAAATAAAAAACTACTAAATGGATCCCATGCAATATTTGGGACATAATTAAACAAAAAATTGTCTGTGTTTTAATTTAAAATTCAAATTTGACCAGGTGTCCTTTACTTTATCTGACCTCTACTCAATGTGCAATCCTGGAGCTAATCCATGTGACCAACAATTTTTTTAGGACTAACTTAGCTGTCCTGAGGAAAAATCCCAGATGACACTATACACATAGGTTATCAAAAATAAAGACTATTGCTTTTGAAGTACACATTACATAGTTCCTAACTTTGAAATGTTATTAATATGTAAACACCATAATTCATAACCTTAAATGAAACCAATCATTCATATTTTGTTTTGATCAGCACATTGAAATCTCAGATTCTGATAATGAAGTTCCAGTTTTTATTGTGGAAGATTCTTTTTCTGGTTACTGGACATTTAATACACATATTATTTAGCATAAACAATGGAAATGGAGGGCATGGCAATGTTTTCCCTTTCAGATATATAAATCCTTCACAGCGAAATGACATGTCAACTACTTAATCTGAGTCATTTACTTAGGTGACTGTTAGGATCTCCTGGTTTAGATCTTGAACCTCTGTGAGGTGTGGTCTTGGTCTGCTTTAACTAATCTCTTATTATCCAATCTTTTCTGCAATGGAGAACAAGGTCACAGGAGACCTGGTTTGCTTTGCACAAAACAATGCTATAATGGCCGTGTGTGTTTGTGTGTGTGTGTGTGTGTTCATGCATGTGAAGTTGGATAATTAAAATTTTTAGTAAACTATTTTTACTAACTATATGCCACATATATATTGAGTGATACTTGTAATAATCAAATATTTAAATCCAGGAAAAGAAAACATGTTTTTCATAATAGCATTACTATATGTGAAAGCATTTTTCAGACTTAGAATGTATAATTCAAGGTTTTAAAATAATGTCATCTGATGTACAACATACAAATTTTTAGTTCTGGAGTGGACAGTGTCATATTTTTCCTTTCTTTTCTAAACATAAGCTATGAATCTCAACCCTCCAATGGAGATCATTTTAAATGAAAATAACAAGGTATAATCCATAAAATGATGATTTCCATCATCATTTATTAATATATCACATGAAGTTACAAATGGAGTGGTATTAAAAGATAATGAAAATATTGGGGGAAGTTATACCAATTTCAATGATTTGTCAATTGCCCAGACAGAAGGATATAATTCACATTATTATTATGCCACGTCTTTGAAAATTATGAAATACTCATTTACAGTGTATGTTTTAGGCTTTCAAAAATTACCTTGGGTAGTTCTTCAATTTGATTGGCATCTAGATAAAGCTCCTCTAATGTTCGTTCAAAATTAAAGACCTCCTTTGGCACCTGCTGAAGACTGCAGTGGGAGTAATCTAAAACTGAGATGATTTCTTCTTCACCTCGGAAACATCGGCACGGCACGAGGCGGCCGATGATTTTCCGTTTGGTGGTCATCTCCAGGCACTGCACTAGAGAAAAACAGAAAGAATAAAAAACTTAATTGCACTTGTCAGGCATTCTTACAATATTTAAAGCTTAGAAGATTAATTTAGGTGTATACTTTATAATTCTATAATGCTTTAAATTTTATACAGGACACACACGTGTATTATATCATTTAATCCTTAAACAGCCCTAAAAGGTTTGTGAGATAGGTTAACAAATTAAAAAATGGACTCAGAGAGGTTAAGAGACTTTCCATTACCACACAGCTTTGGAATGACAGAATTGGGATAGAATACAACCCTGACTCAGTTCAATGCTACCACCATGCTTACACTCTCACTTGAAACATGGATCTATAATGAGTTTTGCAGTTTTACAAAAATTATAGTGTAGAACAGAAATCTTCAGGATATGTTGGAAAAGACATTTCTCTCATTTCTGTAAAAATATTCCAGTTTCATCCCTAAAGTTAGTGATGGCCTCTTTTAAACCCACAAATTCATTCTGTTGAGTGTCCATTAAGTATCCACTGAACAGATACTTATTGAATAACCACGATGTTCCAGGCACTGATCTAGGTACTGGAGCTAGAGTGATGCATTAAACAAAGACCCTGTTTTCATGGAGTTTAAATTCTATTGGAGCTACAGATTATAACTGGATTGGTTATTCACTTCTGAATGGGAGTCTATCTTTATGGATCCTGTGAATTTGATGGGAGAGAATAACTTGTACTCAGGGTAGAAATTCCTGTGACATTCCCAACACATGTTTTTTTGTATTCCTCTAGGTTAAACTGAACAAAATGTCAAGAAATCTTACCAGACTTCTATCATGGCACGTTTAGTACTTAATTCAGTCTATTATTTTTTATGTCATTTTTCTCCTAGACTATAAGCCTCCTGCAGGCAAGGACTGTCTTACTCATCTTCGTATTTCTCTTGGTGATTGACATATAGAGATTCAATAACAACTGTAGAATAGGCCGGGCGCGGTGGCTCACGCCTGTAATCCTAGCACTCTGGGAGGCCAAGGCGGGAGGATTGCTCAAGGTCAGGAGTTCAAAACCAGCCTGAGAAAGAGTGAGACCCCCATCTCTACTAAAAATAGAAACAAATTAATCGGCCAATTAAAAAAACAGTATAAAAAAAAGCGCCGGGCATGGTGGCCCATGCCTGTAGTCCCAGCTACTTGGGAGGCTGAGGCAGGAGGATCGCTGGAGCCCAGGAGTTTGAGGTTGCTGTGAGCTAGGCAGACGCCATGGCACTCTAGCCCAGGCAACACAGTGAGACTCTGTCTCAAAAAAAAAAAAAAAAAAAAAAAAACAACTGTAGAATAAACGAATGAATAAATACGTATGTTTGGGACTCTCCTCCCAATCACCATAAGCTAGTGATAATTTGCTTGAAAAACTTCTTATTCTAACTAAAAGGTCACTATCTCTGTGAATGTCTTTCCAGGAAGAATGAATAGCATCTTCCTTTGAGTTCCCAGAGCACATTGCTTTCTAATTGTGTATGCTATTTCTCCATGTATTAAGCAAGTTCTTGAGGAGATCTTGTCTTACTTATCCTTAAATTCACAATACAGTTCAGAATTGTATTCAGAATACAATACAGTCTGCTAACTACAGAATTAGTATTTAAAGAACATTAATTTAAAACTTGCACTTAATTTATTTATTTTTACCTAGCAACATAAATTTTTTGCTGAAACAGAAATTAGTCATGGTTTATAAAAAACAATTTAGCATTTTGTTTTTTTAAATTGCTCAGGTTAAGTAAAATTTTGAGGCAATCAAGTAGAACACAAATTAAGAGCTGTTGAAAATTCACCCCAAGACATCCTTATTCTTCCTTTAACTTCTGAAATTAATAAAAGGATATTCTAGGGAAAGGTCATGAGTAATACTTATAGATGGTTGTTTGCACATGGTAATGTATAGAAAGCTAACCAAAAACATTAAAAAAGATAACCTTTCTTCTCTGTTACTGTCTCTCAAACTTGTATACTTCTAATTTCTTGGAGCCAGATTTGCAAGATTTTCTAACCATCATTTTAATTGACATTACTTGAAATTTTTGATTATAGGATTGGTGCCTTTCATGCCTCCATCTGGGATCTAGCACATATTAGGCATCCAATAAATGCATCTAGCAAATATCTGACATACACTAGGAACCTAGGGAATGTTTGCTGAGATAATTGCAGTTGTAAAGGTAAGTGATGATAGCTTAGATATGGCAGTAGCAGTAAGGATAAAAAGAAGTGAAAGATTAGGAAGATATTTAAGAAGCAGAATGCAAAAAAGTTGGTGATAAATTAAATGCGAGGTGGATGGGAGGCTGTAGGGGAGAAGGAGGTGTCTTGAAAGATTCCCAGGTTTTTAATTTGTGTAACTAGTAGCCACATTGACCACCCAGCAGTGATGCCATAGAGCTGACCCAAGGCGTACATCGTCTGCCTCTGTGACCCACAGAGGAGTGGTGAATCAATTGCTCATGTTTCTTGTTGCCCAGTCATGATCTCACTCATCCTTTTGTAGTGGATCATGTTGCTATTTCTTGATCTTTATTTGTTGCTGCTGCTGCTTGTTTTTATCATGAACCAAGAGGAAAAAGAGAACGCTCAGGCCTACACCTGAACCATTTGGTCAGTGTCCACTGTACACCAAAACTTTGAAAATTTAATTCACTTACAACTGCTTTCCTTTTCATTAGCCCCAAATCCAAGTTCTTCTAGTCATCTTTTCTATTTCTTTGCTCATTCCACAGAGTGCTGAACTGTTCCCCTGGCCCAACTTCTCTCTCCTTTGCTCCCTCTGAACTCTTAGATTGTACCTTATACCATGATCAACATCTTCATGGAGCCTCAGCCCCTTCACTGAATGCTCCTTCCTCCCCTTCTCATAGACTCAACTAAAAATTGGTTCTTTCCTGAGGTCACTTATCTTATAGCCTTTAAAAGTAGAGCATGCTGATTTTCTCACATCTCCTGCTGATTAACCAGCTTCTGGATTGGCAGGTGGGATTCTCGTCTCCCTTACTCTCTAAATACTATTACTCCTCTCTCATCCTGTAAAACCCCTACTCATTTAATGATCCCCTTCCCTAGTAGTAACATCTTTCTACTCTTTATCATACCACTCATTTACCAATCTCTTGAACATTCCTTTTCTTTCATTAATGACTTTGGCATCTAGTTGGTGGACTAGTTCTCAATCACATCACCTTCCATTCCTGATTTATGCTCCAACTTTCACTTTTTAGAGGTATTTTCCTCTAAATTTTTAAGTAACTTGATTGTAGTGCTACTTTTTGACTCCTCCCTCCTCCCCCATTCTGGAGTAATCTTTTGGGAATGCCATTTCTTCTTGCTCCACGCTTTTCTAGCTATAATTCTGGAATGTCTCTTCATCATCATCCTGTGAATTTTGCATTTGTTTTCTGTATTATATTTACTAATTTCTGGATGCCATATCTTTTTCTTTCCAAATTTATTCCTTCAGTTTGGTGGAATATAATGTCCATTCACTTGCTGAGGATGGATTTATGGTATGTACATTTTTTGAGGACTTCCATGTCTAAAGCTGGTTTTATTTTACCTATAAAGGATTGAAAGTTTGGCTGAATATAGACCCCTAGGTTAGAAATACTTTTTCTTTATAAATTTGAAGGCACTTTTTATTTATTATATTTTCCAGTTTCTAAGGAAACCCAGTTCCATTCTTATTTAAAATCCTGTTTCACACCTACATTTTTCTCCAGCTGAAAATTTTAGAATTTTATTTTATCCTCAGTCTTAAAAATTCATGACAATCTGTTTTGGTTTGCTTTTTTATCCATCACACTGGGTGCTGATGGGCCCTTTCACTCTGGAAACACTTATCCTGAAATTCTGTTAAATTTTCTGTTATTATTTAATTTATAATTTCTGCTTCCTTATTTTATAAACATTTTCTCTTTTCTGCAATTTCTATTAGCTGGATGAAGGACCTGTCTCTTAGATTTATGCTATAATTCAATTATTTTGTCTTATAGAGCTTCCATGTTTTTGTCTTTTTATTCTATTTTTTGGGGAGATTCTCTCAACTTTATCTTCTTAATCCATGTACTAAATTATCTTTTATCTAATAGCATATTTTTACTTGCAAGAGTTATGTGTTGCTTCCTGAATATTCTTTTTTACAATGTCCTATTTGTGTTTCAGGTTGCATATCATTTTCCTTTCTCTCAGAAGATATTAAATGTAGACTTTTGGTATTTTCTCCCCTAGTCACTGTGTTATTTGTGAGTTCTATTTTCTGTTTGTTTCTTTTGATCTTCATCTTTCATGGTTGAGGTTTTCCACAAATATCTGGTGATCCCAGATTGTCCTCCAGTATTGAAGAGTGAAGCTCTTAAAAGCTGATTGGAAGCTTTGCATAAATGGTATGGTTTATTGCAAAATGATCGGGCAACAAGACAAAGAATATTCTGGAAAAATATTCTGGAGGAAGAATATTCTGATCCTCTGCCTGGCATATAGCTATGTTACCTTATATATAAAGACTTCGAATTTTCTTATTTTCAACACTAAGTCTGTTCAGTTTCTTGCCTGGTACCTGGCGTCTCCAATATTCTACAGAGGTCTATGGTGTAAATCAATTTTTATATCTCTTTGTAGCTACTTTACAATATAGCTAATAAGGTACTTTGCAATGTATATGTATATAAACTGCATCTTCTTTCCCTGTCTTCTAAATTTTCACTGAAGTTTCTTATCTGCCAATGTCTCCTCTTCTATTTTCTCTATCCTTGTAAACATACATATTTTAAAATTCCTTTTAGTTTAGTGAAGTCTTGGTTATAAGAATAGGTAAATCAGGAAGGTGGGAGATTAACTTCCATGTTTAAAGAAAGCTTTTATTTTAATCCCACTCATCCTTTTAATCCCTTTTTAGTTGACCTATGAGCAAGTAGTTCTGCATAGTCCTGGGCACAGAACTACATCCTCCTTTTGGAAACACTCTTTTCTTTGGCTCCCCTGACATCATACTCTTCTGACATTTATCTTTCCACTTTGGTTCCTCCTTTTCAGTATTTTGAGGAGGTGTCACTTTCTCTACCAGATACTGAGATTTATAGTGTTAGAGTTTTCCCCTAGGCCTGTGCTCTTCTAATTGTATGCTCTTTTTCTTTATAATCTTGTTCACCTTTCCCAACTCTCCCTTCATTTAACATAAGTTAAACGGTAAGTGGATGGCTGTAAAAATTTTTACGTCTAACTCAGATTTATTTCCCTCATCATTTTTACTTTATGTTTTATAGGCATCTCAGACATAATATGTTCATAATTGAAGTGATGCTAATGAGCGGTAGGTAGCGCATCATCATTGTCAAGAGCTTGGACTCTGGAGCCAGCTGCCTGGCTATGTGACACAGGCACATTATTTTGCCTCTATCAGTTTCTTCATCTGTAAAATAATAAGATACACACAAAACACTTAAAATTGTGTCTTCGAGTTTTAAGAGTACACTAAGTGTTAGCAATTATCATTCTACTCAAACCTCCTCCTCCTGTGTTCCCAGTCTCGGGGAATAGCAATATCATTCACCTACTTTCTCAAGACAGAAATCTTGGCATCATTTTTGATTCCTCCAATTCTCTCACTTTCCACATTTAACAATCACCAAGTCTTAAACACACATACTTAAACATTTCCTGAGTCAAGCCTGTTTTTCTTCATCTCAACTGCCCATTGACCTACTTAAATCTATTATTATCTCTTGCATTTATTCCCGTGTCTCTTTTTTATTGTTCTCCCTCCACTATGCAGCTGGATGACCTTTTGAAAACACAAATATAATTATGTCTCCCTCTTGCTGCAAATACTTCAGTGATTCCTCTCTGTCCTCAAGGCAAAGTCCAAAATTTTAGTCTGATGTGGTCCCATTGTCTGACTCTTGCCTTCCACACTGCACTCAGGCCCCTGCCTAGCCTGGCCAGGTACCATTCTTCTCATTGCTTTCTGTGCTTGTTGCACTCATGGCTTCTGTTGCATTTCTAAGATTACCTGGTCTCCCTTATACTAAGGCCTTCAGAACTGTGGTTGCCTCGGCATAGAGCAAAAGGATATATTTACCTTGCCTTTTTAAAATATTTAAATTAAATAGAGAGAATAGCTTCTTCCTATTCTTCAGGGTAAGTTATAATTCTTGAGAATATGTTGCAACCATATGCTGCAATTCACTTTGATCACGTTTTAATTACTTATTCAATATCAATCATGTTTACTAAATTAAAAGCTCTATGAAGATAGAGACCATGTCTAGCCTTTTCAACAACGTATATTTGTGGTACCTGGATTAGCATGTTATTCAAGGAAGATACATTAAAATATTAACTATATAAGCAAAATAATATGGGAGCTAAAGATGATTATAATTATTTTTATTTCTACAATCTTTGCAAAATTTCAAGCCAATAGACAATCTATTACCTTGTTTTTTTCCATGAGAAATAGGCAGTTCATATATTATTTTCCACATTTTGATGATAAATTAATTAAGGTTTACTGAGTCTGTAATGTGCATAAGGTCACACACAGAATAATTAGTGGACCTGGGCTTGGATCCTATGCCTTCTTACCCCAAAGCCATTGATTTTTTTCCATTAGCAGACTTTGTATTACCTTGATGATGTATATAGATCAGCATATAAGAATTTACAAAGATGTGAATTTACTAGCAGTTCTCTCTTTCTCTCTCTCTCTCTCTCTCTCTCTCTCTCTCTCTCTCTCTCACACACACACACACACACACACACACACATTTGACAGTGATTTATGCTTTGAATACTTTACAGGTACAAAACAGAATGAGGAGGTAGCTATAAAAGAAATAACATTGTTGTCTTATCCAGAGATCGGTTTTAAAGAATTTTTTGAGTGTCAAAGGGATGGGAATACAGTATGGTAGAATAGAGAAAGTATTTCAGAAACTGAGTAGAGCACAGGACACAAGCACAAATACATTACGCATATGATAGAAGTACCTGTGTGCTTTTCTCTGAAACATGGCCACTGCCCAGTATACATTAGAGATATTTAGCTTCATACCCATTGTTTGGACTTGACTGGGTAGCAATCTAATTTCCTGTGTTACCACATATCCACACACATCCAAAAGAGGAATTCTTAGATTCTCAGTTTTCAGAAGGGTTGAAAAAGGAAAGAGAAAAACAAGTATTTATCTCTTTCTGTTAAAGCCCTTCCAGTAAATTTCTTGAAATCAAAGATAGAGAGCATCCTTTTCTGGATTCTCATAACACTACATGGATTCCCTTCTCTTTTGAATCTAAATTGAATACTTAAAGGGAAATTTTCTTTTTCTACAACCACAGTGTGCAGTCAATAGTCTCCCTTTCAATAATCTCCCACAGAGTCAAATGCATTTGAGCGGTAGTTCTTGCTAGCATGGCCTAACCTGGATGAAGTTACAGGAAGACTCATCTTGCTACATTCTTCAAATCCTTCCCTACTGATAATTTAAACCAAAGGGCATTTCAATCACTTGAGAATTATGCCTACAGGATTTCACTCAAACAACAACAAAAAAAATATCTAAACACTCAACTTTCAATACCTTTGCATTCTCTAGAATTTTAGATCAATGTCCATTCATATTGTTCTTGCCTAATATTCTATACCTGGAAAGATAAAGGGACAAAGGAAAGTCCAATCTTTTCAAGATTTCTTGTGACAGATATTCTGGCTGTCCTTATACTTGGCATAGTCTTGCATTTTTTTAAATAACAAATGTTTCTAATTTATTCACTGAGAAGTCTTTTTCCTCACTAAGTGTGCTATACTGATATGGAAACCTGCCAAACTTGCTCCACATTGTATTTCAAAAGCATCTTTAAAACCATTATCTAACCTGAGGTACATCTCCGAAGCCCCCTTACCAAGACGATGTATAGTGTGATTCTGGGACTCCAAGTGGAGTCTTTGAGGCTTGTTTGTTTGTTGACTGTTGGAATGACTGCATTTCAGAACTACTCAGATTTCATGGGTTTGTTTTTATCTTATCACAATATCTGAAAATCTACAATTGCTGTACATGATTTGATTTGTGATCAATACAAGGAACCCAGTTTGTCTTCACCAGGATCAACGGACTGTTATTGAGACAAACCTCCTTGTGGTTTTTAATGCTGATGTTATCACATCAGCAATCAAAACAAGAAACAAGAAGGAATTTATAGTGCCTGATATCAAGAGGAAGTTATTAAATTTTTCTAAGTTCTTCTTTGGACAAGTTACTTCCTTTAAGAAGAGCAATGCTTCTGTTCTCTCTCTACACAGTATGCCCAGGAATTTTCATCTATTGACTTCAAAGAGCTTCTTTCTATGAACAGTTCTTTATTTAAATCATCATTCCTGATTTGGGCTTCTTACTGCTTAATGAACTGCCAAATTTACATAAAACTCCACTTGTCTAAGCAGAACTTGAAAATATACTAAGCTCCTACTCCTTACCAGGCACTGTGCTTTCCTTCTTGATTTCTTGTTTTGATTAATAGTGCTTTAAATCTTTCAATTTTGTATCTTGAGTCATCTGTTCCTTCCTTTCCCTCTATATTAAATATTTTATGTCTTTTTTTCCTTTCTTCATCATTCAGTTAATGTAGTTCAGACCCGTACCATCTCTGAGTTGTATTGCCAAAAGGAATACTGTACAAAAGCTCAATTTTCCTAGACATCTTTTCTATACAATCAGCTAGCCAGCAAATATTTATTAACTGTCTATTATGTGCTAGGTACAGGGTTATACGCTGGGAAACACCAATGAGTAAAAGAGTTGTGGCCCCTGCTTTAATAAACTACAGGGTTATATCAATATCAAATAAAAAGTTATTTAAATAAATCCATATTTATAAATTATAACAATATATAATATAAAAGAAAATATTAGAGTTTTATTTTTTTATATGTTGACACATACATTTATTATTGATTAATCTCCTAAAATGCATGTCCATTTCCCAGTTCTAAAAGTGTCACCGAGTGTACATTTTCAACAACAATATTACTCAGACCATCCTCCTGCGTTGTCTCTTCCTCTTAGAAATAAGCAGTGTGCATTAGCATATTAGTAACTCAGAGATGTTGCTATGGTTTGAATGTTTGTGTCCACTCTAAAATTCATGTTAAAACTTAATTTCATGTGGTGGTGTTAGGAGGTGGGGCCTTTTGAGAAGTGATTAAGTCATAAGGGCTCGGTCTTCATGAATGGATTAATGCCTTATAAAAGGGCTGGAGGAAACTAGCTCAGTCCCTTTTTGTCATTCTTTCCCCTCACCATGTGAGGACACAGTGTTAGTCCCCTCCAGAGCACACAGCAACAAGACACAGCAACAACACACCATCTTGGAATTGAAGAGTGGGCTGTCACAGACACTGAAACTGCCAGCACCTTGATCATGGACTCCCAACCTCAAAACTGTGAGAAATAAATTTCTATTATTTAGAAATTAATCAGTGTGTGGTATTTTGTTATATCAGTGCAAATGAACTACAACAGAAGTCTTGCAATTAGAAAAACCTCTATGCTTGTCTTCATTCCAACCAGTGTTTCCTAAATAATTTTTTTAATTAAAATATTTAAAATAAAAAATTACTGATATGTAATAGTTGTACATATTTATGGGATACATGTGATATTTTGATACATGCATAGAATGTGTAATGATCTCTCCTTATCGTATCACATAGGTGATTCAGTACTTCCGTCCTCTCTCCACATATCTTCTCTTGGAATATTTGTCTACTGACTTATTTAAATATATGAATACAGCTGTAAGGAAAACACAAAGCAAATTTTAGCATCAGATCAAAAGTAGCCAAAGATCAGGGAAAAGTTCTAATTCAGTTATGAATTATTCTAGCCATGTTTATTGAAGAGTTTGGCTTCCAGGCAAGTGGGAAACCTCAGCCAAGAGCAGTAAGAAGAACCAAATTTATGATCAGTAAGATACTCTGAAAGATCTAACTTTCATAAGGTGATAACCTAAAGTAAAAACTTTGGGAATAATATCTGAAGGTTTGTTTATATGGAGACACAATAAAAGAATGGAGCAGAAGTAGTCGGAGAGAGGCTATTTAACTGATAGAATCTCAGGTTTGGGGGGAACCTCAGTCTAACCTCTCATCTGATCCTTGAATAAATTACTCAAATGATGTTCTCAAACCTTTATACCTCCTGAGAAATTTTTATACTGTAGTACAAGATTTGTTTTCTTAATAATGAGAGAGTTATCAAGACAAAGATCAATGCTACAGCATTCTCTATTGAGAAGGTAGGGATGTACATAGTACATTTAGATGTAGCCTAATCAAGTATTTTATTTCATGAAAATCTGGGTGTATAGATAGTTAATATTTATTTTTGTACAAAGTCCACTTTATCTGAAGCACCTTACTCCATATCTTCTTCCAAAGATTTGAGTAGGAGCTTTAGTAGGCACTAGAGCATTTTCCAGGTAGCTGTCTCATCTTCAGAGATTCTTTGCATTTGATGTGATGATGTCAATATGGCGCCCTTCGCAAGATGTGATGAAAGGCCCATCTTTTCAATCTGATTTAAACAACTTAAAGAAAGCATTTTGAAATGACATTTCATGCTGCTTTATGCTTATTCTTCTGTCATAACTATGGATAACTTCTGATATTATCTGTTTATTAATATTTTAGTTAATGCTGATGATGGTTGTACTTGTGCCTTCAGGACACTTAGAACAAATGTTGCAATTTTGAGAGTGAACTAAATAAACAGGGTTTGTAGTGTAAATCTTTTAATCAACTAAGTTGCTTTGGGTATAAATCTAGGCAGTTGCTTTATAATTGGAAAGATTTTAAGAGATTCATGAAACATACAAGCCTGCTCGATGTCACCCTCAGGCTGAAAGGAGAGTTAAAGTAAAAGAAGAATTAATTTAAGAATCTTTCTGCAAGGAAGTTAAAGGCATGTGAGAATGCATTTGCAAATTTAATAATTGTTAAATGAAAGGTTCACGAAAGCATGAAATGGCAAAATCACAGGCTCGTTTTAAAACTGAATGATTTTGTTACAATTCTGAATGTTTTTCATAGTCTGTGATACAGAATCAAAAGTACCCTTTCAAACAACAATTTACTACATTCTCAATATTTAAATACTTATCCTGATTTCATTTTATAAGTAATAAATGCCATAAATAAAATTTGTTCATTTCTTACTGAAACAAAATTGAATTGTTGCTGAATTATATTATTTAGAAGATGGTGAAAGGTAACAAAATTTGAGGGAATTAAGTTTCGCAAAGAGTATTGGAAAAGGCTTAAAGAAGGAAGGTGAGCTTGCAGAATGAAAAGGGCATGCTCAAAGAATGGGGTCCTGCTGGTGGACAGAATGTACTTCACAAAACTCACATTGCTACCAGAGTAAGCATTTCTAAAATCCAAATCTGACTGTACATAAAATTCTTCACTGGTTTATGCTGTCTTCACTATCAATCCCACACTGCGGAGCTGGCACACAAGCCTCTGCCAGGACTCCACTCTCCTCTGGGACCACACCCACACAAGCACCTTATCTTCCATGTCTGTGTGACTTTGTAGTTCCTGTTCTTCTCCTGAACTATCTTGCCTGCTCACCTTTTCTGAATTACTTTCCCTTATCATCTTCAACTAAACTCAAGGATGAGCCTCATAGAAAATTTTCCCTCTATCCCTGTTGTATGTTGAATGGCGTCCCCCAAACTTCGTGTGCTACTTCCTAACCCTCAGTGCCTTAGAATGTGACCTTATTTGGGAATAGAGTAGTCACAGCTGTAGTTAGTGGAGATGAGGTCACTCTGCAGCATGCTGCAACATAACTGGTGTCCTTATAAAAAGGAGGCCTGTGAAAAGACAGATGTGCATAGAAGGAAGATGAGGTGAAGAGACACAGGGAGAAGACTGCCCTCTACAAGCCAAGGGGAGAGTCCTGTAACAACAGATCCTTCCCTCTCAGCCCTCAAAAGGAACCTGCAGTGATCACACCTTGATCTGGGGCTTTTAGCCTCCAGAACTATGAGACAACGAATTTCTGTTAAGCCACCCCGTCTGTGTGGTATTTTGTTACGGCAGCCCTAGAAAACTCATACAACCCCCTGTCTTTAGCTTCCAGGCAAGGTTAGGTGGCTCTTCTCCTTGCTTCTCGAAGCATCTTTTGGGCAAACTTCTTTCTCAGGCGCTTGATCTTCATTCAGCTGTGCGAAATTCCTTCACTGGGTTTCTGGCACAGCAGAAAGCTTCTTTTTCTTCTCTTCAACACCCTCCATGATTCCAGCCAGAAAAGAGCTAAGGTACTTTAAATCTATCTCTTCATTTGTTTTGCCTTTGATTATGCTCATAAAATCAGTTTATTGATTAACTCAATGGAGTACAAATTAAGAAACACTGTATTTTCACCAATCACGGCCTTTAAGCATCATTTCCGGGAATTCCCTTCTTACCTCCTGAACAAGATCATCTGCTAATTCCCTGGCTTCCTATTTTAGTTATAGGAACAGTCTCCTTTCGATAAGTAGGATAATTCTCAGGTGTAATTCCAGCCCAGTGTGTGAATAATCCAGACATTTTTGGAAGTTTACTACTGGCCATGGCTTTTGAGCAGGTGGATCCATTGTAAGAGAACCATGTAAATGATCAAATAAAGGGTGCATCTTTATATATGGAAGACAAATAGAATTTATAGCATTTTACCATGTCATCTCTCATTTGGTTGTGTGTTTTCAGATAAGTGTATTTACAATAACATAAATAAATGGGGACAAATATATTACGAAGTTTTGTTTTCCATTGTCCCCAATGCACCCTTTTCAAATGGCAATGTTTCTGTTGAGTGAGCTTGGAATTTTGCACTAAGCCTTAGATCAAGAATATTTATGTTTCTTACTGACACAGAATGCCACAGACCAAATAATTCTTTTAGTAATATAAATTCAACTGTTTTACTTTTCTTCATGAACCCAGTTAGAACTCAATCCATCTCTGGCAATTATACTGAGATTAACATATGAATGCAGTCAGGGCAAATCTTCTTTCTATTTCACATTTTCTAGACATACGGAGAACAAAACAAGGTACAGAAAGGAACATTAAAAGAGACAAAATACACCTGGTTTCTCATTAAGTAGCAACAACTATTTTCCTAGAGTGGCTCTGAACCAAAAACCAAATCTAATCTGAGCAGACAAGTAACATAATTTCATCATTCTCCTGGGCCATCTATTTAGTTTTTAAGGACAGTAGAAAAAAAATCATTAAATGAGTTTGTGTGCACCGTGCTTGTGTGCGTATGTGTGCATGTGTTGAAAGCATGCGGCATTGAAATGGGAAAAGACAGACGTATTGGAATAAGTGGTTATGCTAGATAATTCAGTCATCTCTTTATCTTCATAGATTAAGTATTTCATTTATATTTTAAAAATGTATTTTCCTCAACCATAGTAAAGGGGATATATTTAGCATAATAAAATTTTTCTGCTTGTCTTAGAGTTATTATTGGTGGGTTGTTTTGTAAAGAAGATTATAATAGATTTAACTGGGTAGGGCATAGTAATTGAAGGGTATTTTATCATTTTTTAGAAATTTTCTGTTTTTAAAAAGAAATATAATAAGTATATACAATCATACAATCTGGATATCAGAGAAACAGAGAAAAGATTTTTTCTTGTTAAAAGTTTATATTTCAGGTAAGTCTCACAAAATTGTTTGCCTCAATGAATTTCTCCCTCTGTACAGACTTTTATTCATTACTGCTTTAATTTTCCTTAAACTTGCAACAATGTTTAACACATGCTCTCACTATTTTCTTGCCCAAATCTGACCTCCTTAAGGCTCTTCCATCTTCCAGTTAATGAATTGCCACTCCTCCATCTCCTGCACTAAAACTTTGGAAGCATCATTTACTGTATATTTCGTATCATTTTTTCACTTTCAATAGCACAATTAAGTCAGATTTTTAAAAGTGGTTCCTCCGCATTGTAACATTGCTGGAATGTTTGATCATGTTGCCTTTTTCCTCTTGCTTTGAATTCTTAAATAGCTTTCTAATTGGCTTCCTCATCGCCTACCATAGAAATGCTGTCAACTTCTTCCCACCTAACACGCATCCACAATGCCTTTGCATTCTTCCACGCTTTTGCAAATGATTATCCATGCCAGGAAAGATCTTCACTCTTTTCTTAACTTGGAGAAATCTTAGTCATCCATTTTTAAAACATTCCAAATGTCACTCCCTCTGCAAATCTTTTCCAACTTCCTCAGGAGGTAAGTTATTCTATTCTTGTGCTCTCAGAGCACAACGTTTATTATGGTAACTGTCAAGCTCTATCTGAGGACTTATACTGACCCATATCTGCTCATTCCTGACCAAGACAGACAATTCCAGAATTCTTTACTTTGAAAGTATCCATCCCTAGCCAGCCGATGATTTGGATTTCTTTTTAAGTTTCTCCAGAAAGAAATGTCCAAGCATGTTTATGCTTTATTAGATATTACATATGAGTGACTTCTAAATAATGAATCATCTTTCTCAGTAAATGTCCTCTATAGTAACATCTATGTTCTAAATAACATCCTGGTAGGTTATAATAAACATGACCAGACACCAACTCTGTTTTCTTTAACAAGAGAATAGCTTACTATTCTTAGTAAATCTATGGCTCAGAAATATTTTTCTGCCTTGGGTACAAAAAGTATATAAAAATAAAAAAATTATTTGTCATTTATACAAGTATTCTCTGTAAACAATAAGGGCATGTTTGATAAAGTTAAAGGCACTGATATAATTACATTTTCAGTCACAAAGATTCAAAATAATGAAGGTCTATGGACTGTCTCTATGAAATAATAGTCACCCTATTTTTCTACTTTAATCTGAGAATGGTTGAGCATACTAATGCAGAATTTGGTAAGCATTGTTAAATAAGCAAGTTTCATATCTCTAATTATTCAGAGCTGGTTGCTGAGCTATCTCATAGTATTTATACACATGACCCTCCCCCCCACTTACATATTTTCTAATGACTAATCTGAAGACACTAAACACACCCAAAATAAACTATGAGTATATAAAATTATTTCACTCATAAAAATATTTTGTGCTAAAATTACAATTGGTTTGAAAATCTTTTCACTGAAAATATACTATGTTACTTGATTATAATTTGCATAAAGTAGTTCATGTATACTTGTAAGTATATATTAAGACATCAGAGCACCTGCATTCTAATCCTGATTCTGATGCAAACCAGTAAGAGTCCTAAATAATAGATAAAATAATAGTTTTTGACTGGAATTGTTCATAGTTTTACCAAAAGTAATACTTATGCTAATAATTATTTCACATACCTGGCTCTGCTTTATTCAATTTAGAATCTGTAAGGATTTCAGGATATTTTCCTTCTGAGTTTCTATGTTACATAACTAGCATAAACACACACATAGTTTTTATGTTTCTGTTTTTGCTCTTTTAAACTCATGTTCAAATCTCGATGAGTTTTTTAAATCTTAGAACCACTTTCTGAATAATTTGTATTTGCTTAAACAAGAAGAAAGTGCATTTTGAAATGTGCTGATGGTTCTAAGCTAGGGGAAGGATCTGATCAGATTTGCATGTGAATCTTGCTGCTCTGTGGAGAAGAGTTTGAAGAAGGTTGGGAAACCAGTCAGGGGGCTCCTGAAGAAGTTGCAGTTGGAAAGGAGGTAGAGAAGAAAGAAGTGAACAGGGCAAAAAAATTAAGTAAATAAATAACTAAATTATGGTTACAATCAGTAAGACTTGGTGATTGGCTGATCTTGGTTGGTAAATCTTTTCTAGCTCATTTTTATACTGATTACCTTTGGAGGCTAGTAGGCTAGTAACCTTTGGGTTATTATTTCTTCTATCTCCTCCTCATCCCTGTCTCTGTTCTCTATTTCTATGGCTAATCATTGTTAAATGTCTGCTTCTACCACTAGTTCTCATCTACACTGTATTTTGGAGGTTTCTGCCTTCCCTGCTAGTCTCTAGCATCTTTTAGTGGTCCAGGATTCTTTTCTTTTCTTTTGGTTTCCCATTTTTTGCTGCTCTTACTCTCTCTGTCACCTCTTAAGTTACATGTCACCTCCTCTGTGAAGTTTTCCTGGATTACAGAGTTGACAGATATAGCAAACAAACAAACAAAAAAGCAAAAACAATCAAATAACAAAAAACCCAGGATTCCCAATGAAATTTAAATTTCAGATAAACAATGGATAGCGTAAGTACACTCCATGCAATATTTGGGACTGCAGTCCCCAACCCCTGGGCTGAGGACCAGGCCGCAGAGCTCCCCCCTCCACCACCATCCGTGGAAATTGAGTGAAAGAAGCTTCATCTGTATTTACAGCCTAAAGCTGCTGCTCTCCTCCCCATCGCTCACAGCACCGCCTGAGCGCCCTCCCCTTCCCTCCCTCCACCCCACCCTGAGTTCGTCGAAAAATTGTCTTCCATGAAACTGGTATCTGGTGCCAAAAAGGTTGAGGACCACTGATTTGGGACACATCTATACTAAAAATTTTTCTGTTTTTTTTTTTTAATTCAAATGTAACTGGTCATTCTATATTTAATCTGGCAGGACCAGATTGGGAGCCCCTACTAAATACTCCTGCACAGTTCAGAGAACTCAGCACTTTCCAGTTCATGCAGTATAATTGTTGAAATGACTCCCTTCTCCATTAACCTATAGAATAACGCCTGCATCTGCCTTTCATCACCGTAGCTCCTCCAGTGTCTAGTGCAGTGTCTGGCATATAATGGATACTTAATAAATACTTCTTGTCTAAGTTTATGAATGTACACTTCTACTAGTCTGCTCTGTTTGGGGCATTGGCAATTGTTATGGACTGAATTAAGTCCCCCCAGCCACTCCCACATTCATATGTTAAAGCCCTAACTCCCAATGTGACTATATTTGGAGATAGGGGCTTTGTAGAGGTAAGTAAGGTTAGATGAGGTCATAAAAGTGGGGCCCCAATCCAAAATGGCTGATGTCCTAGTAAGTAGAGGAAGGGGCACCGGGGATGTGTGTGTATAGAGAAAAGCCCACGTGGGGAGACAGTGACAAGGGAGCCATCTGTAAGCCATGGAGAGAAGCCTCAGGAGAAGGCAACCTGGTGGCACCTTGATCTTAGACTTTCAGCCCTTAAACCTATGAGACAATAGCTGTCTGTTTTTGACCCCACCCAGTCTGTAGTTTGTTGTGGCAGCCCTAGCAGACTCGTCCAGCCGTCCTTGTCGGTACAGCCATCACAAATGTACTCCTTTCCTTCTATTTAGAAAACTGACCAGTCATACAGAACAGCCTCTAACCTCTCATCTGTTGTTAATTTTCTTCATTTGGCTGCTCTCTGTATTAGAGCCCTTCTTCTGATGCTGCTAATATCCGAGAACACTGGGTAGTTATAAAACCAGATTCTGACTAACAGACGACAAGGGCATTTTTTTTTTTTAACTGTAAACTTGTCAAGTGAATTCAGTTTGCCTAATGACGATTCTTTGTATAATAGCATAAACCAGCAGCCAGTTTCTTCTCTGGGAATTGATATCTTGAAAATTCAGATTTATAGCCATGATTGTACACAAATTAAACTTGTTTTTGGCAAAATATGACTTTATATCTTTAATCACTAGCTCCTCATTAAATTGAGATGTAAATTACCTAGCACAATTAACCAGTAAATTGTCCAGTTAACCAGTAAATAGCCCACTTCTCCTTTGATAATAAAAATGTAAATACCATTCAGAGCAATGGAAAAAAAGAAACACAAAGGCCTACAGTCAAATCAATTAACTTTCTCAAAGTGTACTCCCAATCTTAGTACAATCTTGTGCTCTTTGATGTTGTATCCATTCTGAGACTGTACAGTTTAAATCATTCTGTAGCTGTTAAGCAGACTTGGCAGTAGAAAGATGGCCTCAAGCCGTTCTGATCCTTGGTGGATGGGAAGCATTTCTTCCTCTATATTCCTGGGCTGACAGCAGACCTGCAGAAAGCCCCATGGCTGTCCCCCTCTATGACTAATACCTTTAATTATTGTGCTTACTTTTCTTATCTTGGCCTGCCTTCAGCTAGCCCTCAAGAAAATCAGGAAAAACTATATGATTTATATTATATTTACTAGCTAGTGCCTGTCCCTCTATCTTTCTTTTTCCAAGTCAGAGAAGAATGAATATATGAAACAAAGCAACTTGATTTTCTTTCTCTATGTCCTTTACACATAAACTCAACCTAATCTTAACAGTGTTCCTTCCCCTCAGCATCATTTCACCTCTGGTTACCATAGTGACCAGCTACCACTATCTTGCTTTTAGACAAACCTTTCAAATCTTTTTTATTGTTCAGTACAGGAATTTTACATTATACCTAGTAACCTAAAAGCTGCTATTTTTGACATAATGATAGTCTGATTTTCCTCTCTAAGGGATTTCTCACTAGGCCATCTTTTTCTAGGCCCTGTTTGTTTCCAAGCTATTAAGAGTCCTTCAAAAACTTGCTCCTGCCTATCTACTTTTTTTCTGCGTCTCCAGGGTCCATTTAAGATTTTTTCTTCTCAAGCTGCCAAGACTCAAATTTGTAATTCCTGATAGTTTCTTAAGTGAAGCAGTTTAGCTCTTTCTGTGCCTTATTTCTTTCACATAAGCTACCCCTGGGGGTGTGAGGGGGGCTTGCTTTTACAACTAACAGATCCACCAGTGTGTTGTTTTTGAACAAAAATAGCCTTTCTTTTTGCCTCTCTCAAAGGGGTATTATTCAATCTCCCTAAGCAACTGGTTCAAACAGCAGCCCACTGATAAACTAACACTGTGTATAATAAGAAAAACACATAAAGGCATTTTTTTTAAAGGGTAGGCTTTTTGTTTTGAAGAGTTCCAGGTTTTAGTTTTATAAGATACTTGATGAAGTGACAATAGAAAAACACACAGAAAAGTAAAATCTTGCATAAAAATATTTTTTAAAATGTATTTGTATCCTTTTCAGAGGTCTTATAAAATAGTCAATTGCAGATCAGTACCCGCTCTGGTACAGTTAAAGCAGAATGGTGAGCGGGAAAGACCATGGCCAATGAAAGGGTAAGATCAGGGTTCAAATACCAGTTCCACCAATTACTAGCTCTATCATTCTAGTTACCTTCCCAATAAGATAGCAATATTCCCTTCTAAATAGGACTGACTGAAGTAATCAATGTAACATTCCTTATCAGAACTCAGTACATTTTTCTTTTCCTGTGGTCTCAGTAAGACGTAGATGGCCCTCCTGAAGAGATTCAG
>CAUYRT010044295.1:0-48025 GCA_963574885.1 Lepilemur ruficaudatus | reverse complement strand
AGCCTAGCTCACAGCAATCTCAAACTCCTGGGCTCAAGCAATCCTTCTGCCTCAGCCTCCCGAGTAGCTGGGACTACAGGCATGCGCCACCATGCCTGGCTAATTTTTTCTATATATTTTAGTTGGCCAATTAATTTCTTTCTATTTTTTTTAGTAGAGAGGAGATCTTGCTCTTGCTCAGGCTGATCTTGAACTCCTGACCTTGAGCAATCTGCCTACCTTGGCCTCCCAGAGTACTAGGATTACAGGCGTGAGCCACCGCGCCTGGCCTATAATATTTATCTTAAAATTACCATTAGCATGTGATTATGATGACTATAACACTTTGGAATCAATCTATAATTGTGCCACTTTTAAATTGTTTTGTCACTAAGATGTCTCCTATACATAATTCTGTTTCCAGATGGCAAGTTTAATTATAGGAATATACTTAATAACCTTGTGTGTTTCACCTAGTAGGCAATCAATATGGAAAACACCAAGATATCAATAATTTAGATAAAGACATTATTCTTAATATCAAAGCAGTGTATACAATTATTGACAATATCCCCCTGAAACAAATATATAAGAGCATCCTGGTTTAATTCCAAATGTAGTGTGCACATTTCATCTCTTGGCACCATGACATAACAGTGATCCAGTGAGTACAATCAGAGCAATAGGGATGTGGATGACAGTAGTCATGGTATTGTCCAAGAGATTTCTAATGAATACCATCTAGGCTGGACACTATTTCCAGCTGAGGTTCTGAGCCATTCATGGTAACTGAAAAGTTGAAGTCCTCTTGATTAGAGCAAATGTTTGCTGAAATTTTTTTCTGATTAAGTATGGGAAAACAAAATTTTTAAATAATCTATTAGGAGCTTCTTTAGTGGGAGATTGAGAGAAAAAGGTCCCACAACCATACATCATCTTAGACATTATTTATAAAACAACACCTGTTTAAGATCCCTTTGGGCTACAGGGTTGGTTATGTGAATACAAATATTCTAAATGCTTAGGTTTTAAAGAATCAGCCCTTTCGTGGTGTGCTGAGAGCCCAACACTGTGTGTTCTGTGAGGAATGATAAAATATCCAAGCCCCAATCATTAGCTACAAAACTTACTCATTGTTTTACATAGTCTAGTCATGATTATCAACTGCCGATTCAGAAAGTTGATGTACCTGCCCATTAAATTTAAAAGTCAAAAATCTCCCTAGGATTACCTAGATCAGTGATTCATTCTCAACCTGCCTGGGAGTTTTTTGTTTCTTTTAAGTACAGCCACTTAGGAATTTTCTGAAAAAGTAAAGGGATTAACAACTACCCCCCTAAAACTATGCAGTTGTGCACGTGTAACGTGTTAAACTAAACATTTGTAATATGTTAAACTACAGAATCTCCAGGCTTGGGGACTGGGCATTTAAATTATTTAATGCCTCTTCCCTTTGATATGCAATAAAGTTTGAGAGCCATTGATCTGATCAAATTCTCCCGTCAATGTCTGAATTTATTCTACAGCATGCCTATCTACAACAGACCATTTGGAGGAGGGAAAAAATTGATACAGATTTTAAAAGATAGTTGATAAATGGAATGGCAAAATACGGAATAATGGTTCTAAGAGAACAAGTTGAAGATGAGTGACTGGAACATCACCTGTAATCTCCAGGAAGTCTTCCTGCGGGATTAATCCAGAATTTTTAGGGGAAAATGACTGATTGGGAAACTTGTCTGGCCTTTACCCGCTGGAGGCAAGAACTCAAAAATATTCTTCCCATGCTCCAACATCAGCTCTGCCTTGATGTGCAGGCTCCAGGAAACACAAAAAAATAGATTTAAGCTTAAGATAGAAGAGTAGGAGAGTGTTTTTCAACCTGCATTTAGTCCATTTTCCCCTTTAGATTAACATAGAAATCTTGAGGTTGCCTCTTCTCCATCTCACACTTGAAAGTTGCATATTACTGATCCAAAACCTAAATATCTTCAAAGCCAGACAATTTTTCTAATAAACTTAACATTTGGAAGTTTTAAAATAATTTTTACATTTTCCAATTATAAAATTGTATCGTAAGTGAAATATACCTTTTCAAATAATCCCCTGGATTCTCTGATGTGGTACCATTGGTTGGGAGTTGTGGGGGTCCTCATCCAAAAGAACACAAGTCAGCTTAGAAGAGGTCTTAGGAAAGAATGGTGAGGTTAGTGGTCTAGGTATGGCACCAAAATCAGTTCTACCTTGAAGAGTAAGCCCCAGAAAGACTGCCTGCAGCAGCTCCTTGATGAAGTTAGCAATATAATCATAGAGAAATCCCACATATCTATTTCAAACAATTGTGGTAAATCCAAGTGCTTGTGAAACTTTCCTGAATCAACACAATAGATCAAATGCAGTCACTTATGTGTCTGCAAACTTTGAATAATAACTAAAGGTTTATCATAGGCAGGTGGATAAAGAATGGAATTATATGAAATCAGTCACTTTTTTTCACAAAATGTTTGTGTACGTAAACTAGAACTATGCCCTTGTGAAAAAGTGAAGAATTTTAAACCACAAGATTTTGCATGATTTCTTTCATTATTTTTGTTTTTAGTTTGGGTTTGTTTCTTACTTATATTCTATATATCTGAGAACACCAATTAAAGTCATAATGTTTAAAGAAGAAAAAGAAATTATGGACTTGTTCTTCCATCAAACTACAAAATCAGAAGTTTCTTCTATTAGTCAATGTCTTTATACTATTTATAATAGCTTAAAGTATATTTCAAGGAAGACTATTGAAAAATAATCTAGAAAAGCAGTCTACTGTCTTCACAGTTTAAGAAGTTGGGAAAAATGTTTATGAGGGACAATAAATATTACTTTATTCCACATATATGCAATAAACAATTATATTTTCAGCTCCAAAAGACCTTTTCTGCCAATAAACTCAGGGCTGTATACATTTTCCTATTAATTCCAACATTATCCGTGAAAGTTAAACAGATGACAAGTAATACACATTCTTAAGAAAGGGAACTCAAGGCCCAGTGAAATTTAATTATATTTTCTAAGTTATGACCACTAGATAACAAAGTCAAGAGGAAAATTCATGATTGAGAACTAACCAATGAGCAAACAGGTGCACAGAGAGAAATAAAACTCAGTAGAAATCAACCAGGAGGAAGGGGTGAGGAGGAAAGGAGGGGAAAAAAACCTACCTAATGGCTACTATGAACACTATTTAGGTGATGGGCACACCTATAGCTGAGACTCCAGTATTACAAAAGTGATCCATGTAACCTAAAACATTTGTACCCCCTTAATATTTTGAAATAAAAAACTATTTCATGATTGAAATAACTAAATTTGGGGATTAGGGTCCTCAGTTCATGTAGAATTAGAAAATTTTACTAACAATAAATCTATTGTACTAAATTCTATTCTACTAAAATTGTTTTTAATTTTAATTCAATTTAATCTTTAATTCTGATTAAAAATAATTTTATTATATATTATATGTAATTATGCAGTCATGAGTTTATGATGGGATATGTTCTGAGAAATGTGTTATTGGGCCATTTAATTGTATACATCATAGGGTATACTTACCCAAACCTAAATGGTATAGCCTACTATATACCTAGACTATATGTTATATCCTTTTGCTCCTAGGCTACAAACCTGTACAGCATGTTACTGTACTCAATACTGTAGGCAATTGCAACATAATGATAAGTATTTGTATATCTAAACATGTCTAAACATAGAAAAGGTACAGTAAAAATATGGTATTATAATCCTACGGAGCCACTGTCATATAATCGTATATGCAGTCTGTCGCTGACTAAATAATTGTTATGTAATGCATGACTATAATGATATGCATAATTATTAACTCCATATATATAAACTCTATATATGTGTATATATATGTAAAATTTACAGGTAATACAGATCTCTTAGAACTAAACATAAGACATTGAGAATTCCTTAGAGGCAATTTATTGTATCCCTCAAAGAAGCAAACAGTACTTTTAAATTGTCCTACAATGCATTTTCCTTAAGATTAACTGGAAACATTTCCTTGCTTAATCATCTGATCTGGCCATGTGTTAAGAAGACATTCCTTTATCTCGTTTCAGAATTTTGCTCAGGAAGTATCTGTGTGATGGTTAATTTTGTGTGTCAACTTGATCAGGCCATGGGGTGTGCAGACTCCATGGTCATGGTGTTTGACCACTTGGTCAAACATTCTGGGTGTGTCCACGGGAGTGTTTCTGGATGAGCTTAACCTTTGAATCAGTAAGACTGTGTCAAACAGATTGTTCTCCCTAATGTGGGTGGGCTTCCTCCCATCAGCTGAAGGCTTGAAGAGAACAAAAAGGCTTATTCCCCAAAGAGAAAAAGCGAATTCCTTCCTGCCTGACTACCTTCAAGCTGGGACATTTTGTTTGTTTGTTTTTATTTTTGTTTTCTAGCCTTTGAACTCAAACTGAAACATTGACAGTTCCTAGGCCTCAAACCTGACAGTCTACATACAGCCTGGAACTGTACCGCTGGGTGTCTCCAGCTTGCCAACTAAATATCTTAGGACTTCTTAGCCTCCATACTTGTGTGAGCCAATTCCTTCTAATAAATATCCACATTCACCCCTTCCCTTTTACCCATCTCTGTGTGTGTGTGTATGCGTGTATGTGTGTTTTGTTTCTTTGGAGAACTTTGATTAATAATCTGTGATCCCAGATCAAGAACTTTTTGAAGATTTCAATGGTCAAGGACAAGGATGTGTCCTCTGCTTTCATTTTAGTAAGACAGAGAAAGAAGAGCCACTATTCTTCACAACATGGAAGCAATAGACTGCAAAATCGTGTGACTGCTCATTGCAGACCAAGTCAAGCCCATCCTCTACTTTCAATGGCTTTCCAGTGGCCACACACAGGAGCCCACACCCTGTAACCTAAATGTTAAAGCTCTGAAAAATCAAGGCCTTATCTATGTCTCCCCCAGGCTAATCTGTTATCTGTCCCCAAACTCAACTTAATTATGCCTAAATTCCTTTTCTTAAGTGTTGATTTTCCACCAATGATACATTTCACCCTCCCCTTTTCTTTTATACAGTTTTTTCAGGCCCCAATCAGAATCCTGTTTCTTCTGTAAAAATTCAAACCCACAATAACCCCCTTTAAATAACTATTATATATGTTTTCTGTACCACTGTGGTCCCCAACCCCTCTGCTGCGGACCAGTTCTGATCTGTGGCTTGTTAGGAACCGGGCCATACGGCAGGAGGTGAGTAGCGAGGGGCCAAGCAAGTGAAGCTTCTCTGTATTTATAGTTACTCCCCAAGCTTGCATCACCTCCTGAGCTCCGCCTCCTGTCAGATCAGCGGTGGCATTAGATTCTGCATTATGGTAAGTTGTATAATTATTTCATTATATATTACAACGTAGAAATAATAGAAATAAAGTGCAGAATAAGTGTAATGCACTTGAATCATCCCAAAACCATTCCCCCACCCCCTCACCCCAACCTCCACCCTGTCCATGGAAAAATTGTCTTCCATGAAACCAGTCACTGGTGCCAAAAAGGTTGGGGACTGCTGCTGTAGCATACAATTGGTACTTTAATATATTTGTATCTTTTCTCTTTAATTAGATTACAAATTCCTTAAGGCCAGAAGCTGGATCTTAGAATTCTATTTTCCAAATGCCTGACACAACATGTACTCAATTAATACTGTTGAATGAATTGATGTGGTGAAAACTTTGGACATTGGGAAAGGAAGGGACCAAACAGGTATGGGAGAGGCAGATGGAGAGAGCTACAGAATAAGGAAGAAAAAAAGAGAGAGAAATAAAGGGTGATAACCTAAGAGATAATGCTCTATGAAAGAAAAAGTGGAGGAACAAATTGGACAAATGTTTGGTGAGCTAACAGAACTCTTTCTAAAACTGATGCAAAGCACAGGAAGTCAGAGGCTACACTGAAAAAACAGCATAATTCCACGGAAAACATCCCTGGATTGGCAGTCAGGTTATTCATGTTTTGGCATAAAATCTGATGCCCCTCAGCTGCTGGGCATGGTGGCTCACATCTATAATCTGAGCATTTTGGGAGGCTGAGGTAGCAGTATCACCTGAGGCCAATAGTTCAAGACCAGCCTGGGAAACATCGTGAGACCCTGTCTCTACAAAAAAAATAAATAAATAAACTAGCCAGGTGTGGTGACACACACCCCTGGTCCCAGCTACTTGGGAGGCCAAGCCAGGAGGATCACTTCAGCTGGAGACTTGGAGGTTGCAGTGAGCTATGATCACACCACTGCACTCCAACATGGCTAACAGAGTGAGACCTTGTTGCTACAAAAATAAATACAAAATATAAAATTTAGATTTAAAAATTAAAAAAAAAAACTCACACTAGTTTTGACTTAGAACAAGTTATTTAATTACCTTTGTCAATTCATCTTTTAAACTTAGGCTACTAAACTTGATGATCTCTAAATTCTCTTTTGCTTCAGATAATCTAGGATTCTATAGTTTTCACTGATTATGAGAGAGTACCTATTTCATTTCTTTTGGGGCAGAAGGGACCAGAGTGCACTAAGAGCTATGATGGACAGAATGCAGGAAGCTTCAGTAAGGAAAAAGAAAGGCAGGATTACATAGACAACATAAAATAGACCAAATACCCATGAAAATACTGAAATTTCAGAAGAACATTTCTTTAATATTTGCTTTGCTCATTTGATCAAGTTAGCTCAGCAACATTCCCATTTTGACAGATCAAAAACTTAGAATGAGACTGAGCTGGAAATAGAAATGAGAGTTAGAGGTAACACCTTCCAAATTCTTGCTTTAGGTCAATGATGGAAAAGTAGATGATGGATTGAAAAGGAGGGGGAAACCATTAAAGATAATTTTGATTGAAAGGAAATATGTCAATATAAGAATATCATTGGCAACTTATTTAAAATAATCACATATGCTCAAAAATTTGGATTAATATAAGCAAAAAGATTAATTTACAAAACTTTGGGTTGTCTGGTATTAAATCTAGGAAAGACTGTATCAAATGTCATTTAAGTTTTCTCCTTTCTCAGCCTCCCCTCCACATCAGTGCTAATCACTCAGCACTCCCTTAGGCACCCAGTATTCTCTTTTGTATCTGAGCATCTGTGTCACAGAAAGAATCGATTGTTTCTAATAAACTCATCCTAACTCTACAGTCTTGGGACCATGTGCTCCCAGAATATGCTTGTCTTAAAACAAGGCCATGGAAGAGGGCAAATGCTTAGCCAAAAAGAAAGACTGATAGGATTATATGTATCAGTAGGAAAAATAACAGAAAGACGCAACAAACCCTTTTAGATTGTCTCATGTGGCCCCACTGTCTAGCTGTCTAGTGACCCAGCTCTCCACTAAATCCAGAAAAGAATGTTCTGTTTTTAATTAAGGAAATGAAGAATTTAAATCAATCTATAAGCAGAAACCTAAGCACCAAATGCTATATTTGAGTGCTCCTATCTTTGGAGCGATACCTCAAAGCCCAAATCCAAGACTAAAATTAAAAATAAAAAATCCTGCAGAAAGATTTTGAAAGTCTTTTTTAACTTCCCACTCACAAGAACACAAATTAGTTTTTACCAGATTAGCTAATTGTCACTTTCAAAATACAAAAATATAAAATTGTTGGCTTTAAGGGGGTGAGGTCAGAGCCAAGTAAGCCTTACTTGTTTGGGGATCAATGAGAAAAGCTGGTGTGCATTAGAAAATGAGTAAAATGTGGGACCTTGGGACCACATTCTACCTGATAAATGCTTTTGGTTTGTCCAACTCTGGATTTTTTAAAAAAAATTTTCAAAATTGTAAAGAATTAAAATCTGGGAGATTTTTATACAAAAATCTGAGTTTCAGGTTTTTCTGAAAACTTCAGAGAAATTGAAAACCTTGAGTAGCCAATTCCACATGGCAAGGTACATGTAGAGTGCATAATCTCCTTAAGAGACTGAGGCTTGACTTTCACCTTAAAACTAACCATACTTTAATGTTCCCAGTGTTAAGCAAGGATCTGCCTTTTTCTGGGGGCAGAAGAGCCTTGAATGCACTGAACTATGATAACCTGAATGCAGAAGTTTCACTAAGAAAAATGGTCAGGATTAGAAAGACAACACAAAATAGATCTAATACGTATTACTCTACTGAAACTGCAGAAAGAGAACATTCTTCTACTATCTCAGTAGTTGCTCTACTACAGACAAGCTTTGTTTATAAGAAAGATATTACCAATATTAAAACTTTAAAAGAAAAGTCAAATCTGTTTCTTTCAGTTACAGAAAAGAAAGAATTCATCATCAATACTTATTCTTAGCACAGCGTATATGCTCAAAGAATTGAAAATGCCTTTTGTTTTTGAAATGAGGGAGACCAATAATTCCATTTATTAAATCAGCTCTTAAAAATATTGTCTTATTGAAACCTGGTCCTAAACCTAGGTTCACAGTATATGATAAAGGTTTAAAGAAAGCTAATTTAACCTACATTAAATCTTGATAATGCATTAATGAGTCTTTTAAAGGGATAATTTTAATTCCCCAATCTTCAACCATAAAGACTATATAGTGCTAATCTGCCTTGCCCTTTCAATTAAACTTGTTAAGGGCGTTCTATTTAGTCAGCACCCTGAATGGGCCATTAAAATTCTTGTTCGGTAAGAGTTGTGTTCAGTGCTCTGTTGTTTTGAATTCCATTAAATCCAAATGGTCTTTATCGCCCCATGACCACTGTGACTTCAGTCAGCCAATTTAATTACCTTACAAAATTGTCAGCAGAAGCAGCAAAGAAAAACAGGAAGCCCTATGACGTTATCAGATTGAAATCTTCCTCTTTGGTGTTTAATCTAGACTAGTCAATAATGATGATGTGCACCTACTTCCTTCCCTTTCAGGGGCTTCTGACCTTACTTTTCATGCTAAGATTTAGGGTTTAAGATTCATTTCAAGCATGTCTAATTCTTTGATAACTGAAATACAAATTGAAAGCCCATAGAAGATAAAGCTTCGCCACTCAAATGAAAAACAATCAACATTTAGATTTCAATATATCATAGCAACCTACTCAGGAAAACGTAGGAACTCCTGCAAGCCCCAGTTATTACGCATGCAGTAGATTAATGATTTAAGTATAGCAAACTTGAAAGACAAACTATTTTCTCATCTGATGTATAAAAATAGGCATTGACAATTTCCAGCAAATAAATATCATTGAGGTTACCATAACATAGTAAAATCCTAAGAACTGAAGGAGAAAGTGATTTCTCTCACTTGAATGTTAAATTTCTACCACAAAAGAGCAAAGCATTTTCTTTATCAAAAATTATGATAACTAAATGGCACAAAATATTATGCCATCATTATCATGGACAACAGTTTAATGGTGAGCAAACTCGAAAAGACTCTGATAATCAATAATACACCCCCATTTGATCTATGATATTTTCCTCCCTTTGTGTGAGAGCAATTCACATTAACTTCCCTGTGCTGAGTAAATGTTGAAACAGTGTCAGTTGAGATTTCAGGGAATGAACACACTGCAATGATCACTTGCATTAAACCAAAAAGCAAAACTCGTTTGAAGAAATGTCTACTGACATATAAACCCATGCTCACTTCTGAAAGCCAACCTCGCAAAGCCAGAAAATGTGTTGAGTTTCACGTGTCTGGTGGAGAAAAGAGTGCTATTTCTAGGAGACGAAAAGATCATTTTTCAAAGTCATTTTCTGAAATGATTCTGCCTCCGTTGATGGATCACATCAAGCTATTCTTTGAAGATTTAAGAATAAGGGAGAACTTATGTAAAAAACTGATTTTTTTCTTAAAGTGTGGCCGTTGTGTTGATGGTTCTTAGAAAGAGTTCCCTCCCTTGCTTTCCAGAGCTCAGCCGAGCAGGTGCTCTGGTTTTATCTGTTGCAGACAGTAGCCTTTATTACTCCCCCATCCCCGCCTCCCAAGAGTCAGTTTTCCTGCTTCCAGATGTAAGGCCACTCCTCCCTCCCGCCCACCTCACCTCCCAAAGGAAGAAAAATCTCTTTCAAAGAATTTGTAGAGTGGCGGCTTCTAAACTCAGTCAATTCACTCACACTCTTTGGTGTTGCAGTACATCTGCTACTAATTATTATATCTGTGAGCACATGGAATGCCCAGCAAGAGAGGGGGATCTCCATAGGAACCCTTTCTGTTCCCGCTCTCCTTGTAGATTTTATCTTGCTGACGGTCCCGGAACAGGCTGCATTCACCTTTCGCGTGTGTGCAGGGAGGTGACTGCACGCCGTGCCATAGACTGGTGGCCAGTGTGCAGTGCCAAGGAGATCCGAGTGCGTCTGGGAGGGAAGACTTCGACTGGAAACCTTTTCAGAAAGCCGCTCTACAGGCATGCTCAAGAGAGGCATTAGGTCGCAATATCAGAAGGGAAGAAGCGACCTACCATACGCTCAGCTCCTCGGAAAGCACTATCTTGGACAAAATGCTCACGAGTTGAAGAGAAAGTTTGAGTTGATATCTTTGCTCCTGGCGTCCTAAATTTCAATTCAGATAAAGACTTTAAGTAATAACCTGACCTAGATGATAGGAAACAAGTAGTGGTTTAGGGAGTGATTTCTGAAAGAAGATGCTTAAACATGCCAAAGTCCCCAGACTGAGAGCGGGAGACCAGCCGTGCCCACTGCCAGAGCCAGCTTCTAAGCTTCCTCGCACTTGCTCAGGAGCAGGGGTCAGAGCATGCCCGGAAGAGAAGGATTGGCTAAAGTAACAAAAGAAATGTTCAAGTACCGCCGCCAGAGCAGTTCGGTTGGGAGACCGTGGAATTGGGGCCACACCCCCGCGGACGGAAGGATCCCGTCTTCGTCCACTCCCGCCGGCCAGCAGGCCCGGGACGCAGCTACTGACAAACAAAGGTGCCTCATTTACATAGCGCTGGGACGCGCCGGGATAATCTGGGATGCGCTGTGCCCGGAGCGCCAGCGCCCGGGAGAGGCCTGCCTGGGGGAGTCTCGCTGGCTCTGCGCCCAGAGAAGCCGGCTGGAGAACATCTGACTTGACCCGGGGCGGAGGAACTGACTCTTTAAGATGCACTTTGTCCCCAGAAAACATGCCCGCTGGGTGGGCACTCAGGATAAAACAAAGTTATGACGACCTAGGATCTCAGGCGAGGAAACCGCCTCGACTTAAAGTGAGGCGCTCGCCAGCCCGCCCGCCTGCCTGGAGCTGACCCTTGGCCGACCCTCAGGTCGCTTACCCCACTGCCCTAGGCTCCCATAAAGCGTCAGGACAGCACCCTGGGGTCAGTGCTCCTGACACCTTTTCTTGGAGATATTTGCGGAGCGGCTGCAGAGGTTCGGGGAGGGAGGAAGAGGACAGAAGCACCCTGGGTGCAACTGCAAAGTTTTCTTGTGCATTAGAGAAGAATCACTGTGCCAAAGTCTGAGACTTGCTTTGCAAAAGCTCATTTGCCCCCTCGCTTGTGTGTGTGTGAGAGAGAAGGGTAGGGAGTTGGAGAGCCGGAGGGTTGTGCACTCAGAAGACGGGCTAGGAGACAAGGGACACTGCAGGGGAGTCAGCACCCTAAGAGGGGGCTGCCACTTGCTTCACTGACGGGGATAGGAAGACGCAGGGTGGAGTCGCAGTCCTAGTGGGAGCAGGACGAAGGACAGCACAGAGCTTCCACTAGCAAGGAAGGGGGCTGGGGTGGCCGCAGGACCAGGCTCCGCGGTTGCCATAGCGCCGCGGCGGAGGCGCCACTCGGCATGAAGCGCGGAGCCGCGCCTGGAGTGGGGGATGGGAGGGGCACTAGATGCTGCCTCCGCAGCAGAGGCGGCGGGTCCCTCCAGCACCCCGGCAGCTGATCCACCAGCATCTCCAACTCCTTCGCTTCCAAGGCACAGGGCCAGGGATGAGGCACTGGTTCGACTTCTGAGCCAAAGTTGAAAATAACCATTCTCAAGAGTGGCTCAACCAACCATCCAATCTACCCAGAACATGTTTACCCTAGAAAAAAATAAAACTCCCACCGTTGTGTCAAAATAGTCCCAACAGGGAAAGGTTCCAATGATTACAATGTACACAGTCCTTCCCCACAACTCAGGTCAGAAATCAGAGAAAATGGATCTCCACTTGGAACATGTTTGAAGTTAATGTAGAAAATATCAGGTTATCTAGAAACTGGGCAGTTGGTTTAGGGTATCGGGAACTAGTGTGGAGGTCTTCGCCTAGTACCCTATTTCTTAAGGACATTCTCAGTAAACGTTGGTCTAAGAAAATGCATTTTTTGTGTGTGTGTGTCAGCTCTTTTGGAAAGCTACTACACACTCTGCTACAGTCGCCAAGATTTTTAATATGAAGATATGAAATGATCAGCGAATGTAACAATCTAATGATTCAGCAAATATTATGCTGCAAGACCAGAGCAACAATAATTAAATCTTTAGAGTATTGGTGGGAGTTTTCCAGCTTCAAGTCTTCTTTTTTCCACCCAGTCGGCAAACACACTTAGTAACACACACTCATTCACAAACATATCAGAATTCCACATAAGTAGGTTGTAATACTCAAAATATTGGGCAAAACTACATACTGTAGCACTTACTATGCTTGAAGCAGAACTGCTACACACACAAACACAAACACATTTCCAGTGGTTATAGGGACCTGTTTAATCCTGTCCAAAGAAACATGCATTCCTGTGGATGCTTGTTGCTAAGAGCAACGTGCTAAGTACCATCTAAAGGCATGAAGAAAGCAGGAAAACTACAGTAGGAATCCAGCTATAAGCCATTGTCTCTTTTGTCATTACCAGACTTCTTGACTCCAGGTGTCTATGTGTATGTGAGGGGTGAGTTTCCCTCTTTTAAATACATGTGAAAGCATTCTTACTTTGATTCCTACAAAGCCTGGGAGAGATGGTGAATTTTATTAAAGAAAAAAATATGGGAAAATGGAAAGACATAAGATGCTGTTGGAATGATAGGAGATGCAGGCAATCACTCTTCAATTTAATTTTGACTGTGTGACTTAATCAGGATTACATGGCTTCCTGCACACTTTGGTCTGAATACACTTGAACTTTCAAAGTGCCTACAGTGTGAGCATTTACCTCGTTGGCTTTCCCTTCTCTCCCTCTTACCTACTTTAGGGAACTTTCCCTGACTAGTTCTGCTCCTACTAAAACTCCATTGGCCATAGAGAGCAGCTGAGCGTTGCCCACGTTCATTTTTTCCCAAGCAAACCTCTGACCAGGGTTTCCACTGGAGTCCCACGTTTAGATTTTCCTTGAAGCTCCAAGGAAACCCTGATTCTCAGGAAAGCAATAAATTCCCATGGCTGTAACTACCTAGGGTCTTTTATCTCGCCAGAATGAAATAAAGATGCAGACTTAGACCCCCATACACATCTACCCTCTCCTCTCCCAACTGACCAACCGCAATCACTGCCTTTCATCGTTTATTAGTCCATAATGCCCAGAAAGCTGTTAGAGGAGGGACTCAGCAAGTTACAAACAAAAACAAACAAAAAGCCACTCTTACTATGACGCTATTTCGTCATGATAAGACGAAAGACTGAGCAACAGCCTCTCTGTGTTAAGGAGAACCTTGAATCTTACAGGAATATTTTTTTAAAATCTCCGCATCCCAGTAGGAGACCAGGAACGGGAAAAGTAGTAAAATCAACCCGAACCAAAAAGGCTCTCTGACAAAAGACTTCAAAAGGGTTAGTGCCTTTCATTTGCGCGAGGACCTGCCCTGGTCGGGGCGGCAGCTGACAGGCGCAACTTGCCAAAGAGTTACCAAATATTAACTTAGCCCCGCAAACTGAGAGGCGTGTAGCCCCAGCGCGCACTTTCGCTCGGACCGCGCACCCCTCCAAGCCCAAAAGGCTCAGGAGGAGACAGGCTGGTTGTGCCCCCAGCTCTATCACCATCTCTGTGGCAAGCTACTGTGGGGAGGTAGCGCAGCGACCACTACCACGCACTGGCCCTCCCCTCACCCTCCCGCGGCTAAAAATAAAAATGAAGAGGAGGAAAATAAATGAAAGCACAGAGGGTTCTTTAAAACAGCGTGAGGCGACGGAGCAGTGAGCAGGTCTGAATGCTCCGAGCCCACGGCCAGGCAGAGCGAACTTGCCTGTTTACATCCGGCTGCCTCGGAGCCGGATACCAGGCAATGGAGAGGGATGGGGAATCTTACCAAATCTTAACACATGTGTGGTTCCTTGAGAATATCCAATCCACAGTAAACAGAGCAGGAGTTTAATGGTGCGCCTGAAGACTGGATTACTTAGAATCGGGGAAATAATCTTCATGGTGTTTCTGTGCCCACACGCGCGGCACCCACTTCCCGGATCTAACGTTAGGCTCCCGGTTCGGGCAGAAATGAGGATGCGTCGAGTGGCGGCCGCAGACACGATCACGGCATGGTCACAGAGAGAGGAAGGAGTCTCCGCTTCCCAAACCCATTAGCAATCGCTGCATGTTCCTCACTCACTGCGCCAAGGAGCAACCTTCCACTGCAAGGGATGGTGGGACATCCATGTTAGTCGGAGAGCATCCGGGAGAAATCCAGCACGCACACCCACAATGTCCGGCCCCGCGAGCCTGCGGAGGCAAAGGAGGAGGACGATCAATAGGAAATCCAGCCTTGGAAAGCAACGAGGTGTCGATTGCAAGCCACAGTCCCAGCACAAAAGGCGCTTTGCCCGCGAAGGATTTGCCAGGCCCTATTCCACTGCACTGCTGCACAGCTTCTGACGTGAAGCCAAGATTAAGTGAGAAAAATTGAGATAGCTGCTCGCCTCTTAAGGCTCCCTGCCAGTGAGCTTCCCAATATCTATTATGCAACTGATCTGATAGCCCGCCTTGAGTTGCAAGAAAGAAGTCGGATTTATTTACGTGAGAAAATTGCTTTTATTTTCAATAAGAGTCTTTACTAAGAGAATGACTGGTGTATGCAAGCAGGCTTCTTACAATCAACTGATGAATTTTAATAAATGACTAGCTAAATCAAAGTCACTTTGCCTGGGAACTGTTTTAAAAAAAGGAAATGATCTAAACCGGAGGAATTTACTGCAAATCTAACTTGTGGTTAGGTTGACAGAGAATCTTATTTATACTTTTTATTTTAATTTAGGCCAGGAATGAATATAGACTGGAATGCAATTGGAGAGGTAAATCTAGTCTTTAAAAACTTGAGTAGGGTATTCCTTGATTACTACCTAGGAGTAAAGAGAAATTTCTTCAAGTGGACTTTTAAGGGGCAAATTGAACTAAAATGAAGGAATCATATTTTCCCACCCATTTTTAGCTCATCTAAAATAATTGTGCATATATAAAAAACAATGATGTTTGAATTGGTGCAGCAAACTCCCAAGGCTTCAAAAATTTATACCCAGAATTTCTTGTCATTTTGGTTTTTTGAACTTTTTTTTTCATTAAGAGGTGGAATATGGGATGATAACTTGAGTAACACTGAGTGTCATAGCTTTGTCTAGAAAAATCTTACCATTTGCTAGTTTTCTGGTGGAAGTATTTAGAGATCCTAGCTAGTAACTCTCTTGGCTTTCACAAGCAGGAATTTATTCAAGAAAAAATTACAGAAATAAATTTTAACATAAAATATATTTTATTGCCAAAATAGGTAATATGCTGTCCATAGATTAAAAATATCAAATGTTAATATTTTATATTAAGTGAAACTTAATATAAACATGGATAATAAATATACCAGTTAATATTTTAAAATTATCAAACAGCACAAATGGCATACTGTTGGACTATCTCTTACAATTAATCTCTTTTTCATAACCAACTAACAGGACATAAGCTAAACTTTATGAAAAAACATAAGATCATATCCTATTTGAAGACTAATTTTTTTTATTGAAGTGATATGAGCACTATTTAGGTCTTACTGTGTTTCCTCCAAATAACAAGAAAACAACATAATGTTTTCATTTCATCATAGTAAGTTTTAATCTATATTTTCTTAAGCTATTATCAAATGCTGATTTGAAAAGAAATCTGCATTTTGCAAAGGCATTAAGTGGCATCTTTTTAAAAGATGGAGGCATAACTGCAGTGTCAAAAATAAGTATCATGAATAGTTCTGCAGTCTAGCGGGCAATTCAATCAAATAATTTGACTATTGGAACACTTTAAAAGGAACACCTAGTGGTAAAACCAAGGGTATCTAGCGACTCCTTCAGTCCATGTTTAAAATATCCTGTATAAAATATGTACAGCCCAACATGTTCTGTCTTGTATTTGCTGTTTCATTTATTCCATTCTATTTGCTCATATTCTTTTTAGTCTTAGCAGAGATAATAATGACTGATGGGGCAATAGTAACTCTTAGTATTTTCATTTGTCAATATAATTGATAACTACTACCTGAAAATAGCATGTTCTGTTGTGACTAATCAAAATACAGCAATTTTGCAGTGTAGCTGGCATTTAATGGAACTTGAGAAAACAAAGTGTACCGTATCTCCCTGTTTATGTATTCTGTTAACATAATGACATTTGACATTACAGTTTTAACTTACCTACTTAAAACTAGCGTTCTACACTATTTAGTTTTTGTGGGGTTATTTATTGGATGTCTAGTTGGAAGAGTGAAAGATCAAGCTTCCAGATTCACGAAGTTCTTACACAATAAACAGTAAAAAGTCTAGCATAATTTTTCCTTACTATTAATTGGCCCCAAAGAACTAATTTTGCACATATGCTAAATTAGGTTCATTTACATACATCAACTAAGTTGAAAGGCTTTTACACAGCATTCAGCAACTCCACCTGTCCTATTAAACTTCTGCAAGACTGAAGACAACCTTTCTTCAGGACCACGGCCAGCGCTCCAAGCATGGATTTATTCTAGAGTAGTACATTGAAAGTAGTACAATGAATGGGTAATTTGCCATTGGAGTGACAATGTGCATATTTCTACTACACAGAGTCAGGGCATTTGAATTATTGCATTGTTCACATTGTCAAGAGGACTATTTTATCAACTGTATTGTGTGTATTTTTCAGTGCCACTAGCTGAGGTTGCTTAACATACTCAGAATATACTAACAATCATTCCTTTCCAGGGCATACCACTAAAAGCCACTTATATTAACTGAGTTTCCTCCTAAGTGCTAAGCTACTTGTTTCTCAGTACAAAAAAAATGCCTGAAAGACCATAATTCAGAATAGGAATAGCATGCTGTCAATATTTGGTGGCTAAAGACATTTTTAAAATGTACAATTAGTTATCAGTTTCAATTCTCCACCTCCAGATTTCCATCTGTTACAAGGGTAATTAGATTAATTTTCCTCTTTCTCATTAAACTTCACTCACTCCCCAGGACAAAAAAAAAAAAAAACAAAAAAACACCAAACACTAAATTTGCTTGCCTTCCCAATACTACAGTACAATTATTTGGTGATTTGGTGGTATAAGAGATGTCTTATTATAATGGCAATTTTGAAGTTATTGCAAGTTTCTCCCCAATATCAACAGCATGCGTAATAGTTTGAGGCTACATAAAGATTAATGAAGTCATTATACAGTATTTCACTGACCAGATTTAAATCTCTTTATATATTGTGTCAATTCTGAAACTTGCTCCTTTCTCAAAAGAAAAGCAAATACCACTATTGGGTGTCAGGTGGTCACATATATTTTGTAATAGTGAGATTTATATACTTTATTCTATGGTCTCAGTTTTTTCCTCATTGTAACCATATGGCAACCTTTATTTCTAGGAGCCAAAGCTCTGTAGGTTCCAAGGTCAAAGCAGAAATGACAAACTACAAGTATATACACACATGCACACACAGAGAGAAGCTGTGTTTAAAACTAAACCTCAAAAAAAAATACCATAAAAGACTGACATGAAGAAATATCAAGCCTATGATAAATTAACAAAGAACAAAATGTGTGTCATGTTCAATGCAAAGCTTGTTCCAACAATAAGAACAATAACGACAAAAAGCCATTAGCTTCAGCTTTCACTATATTTTTATATTTGCTGACACTAATGACCTCTTATTCTTGGGCAGTATTACTTCAGAAGCAATTTTAGTTTCCTATTCTCCCAGTGAAAATGAATCTTATTCTAGTTAGCTGCCACCTGCTGGGGCATGAACAAATGTGTAATAATCCTTATAGCACAACATTTAAAAAGACAATACATATGCCTTTTGCTAGAAACAGCAAATATATATCCCAGAACAACCTGAATTTCAAAGGTTTTTCCATGCCGTATCTATATTTAATTTTTTCACATGGAATTTTTATTAGGAATTCCACTTGATTTGTCACAGAAGTCCTGCTGTTATGTGACATTTGAGAAACCTCAGCTTAAGGTAACACCTAACCTATCCTTCCAATACAAATGGCCTGTTGTATTTCAGCTTAGCTAAAATAAACAGTCTGCTCATCCATGGTATTAAAGTTCCAAGAGAATGAAGTCAGGTCTGAGATCAATTGAAATCACGCTGTTGCATACTTGCAACTCACTCTTCCTAACTACGAATGCTATGCTATCTATTCCTCATGATTCTAAACACATTATCAGCTGTTCCACCAACATTCTGCTGCATTGATGATTAATGACATTTAGAGTTTTGATTAATTTTTAGATGCTGAAAAGAAGTATATCTTAACTAAGAAATTGAAGTGGAATAGATTTACATGTCCTGGAACCTTTTTTTTATTTTTTTAATTTCAGTCTGTGCAATCTTCAATGGGTTTAAATAGAAAAAAAAAAACAGGTAAGACTTCTAGGCATCACTCATTTCTCTATCACCTTGCTTCTTTGCATTTCAATTTTTTTGTTCATTTAACTCAAAAGTTTCTAAGGCCACTGGGAGGAAATTGTTAAGCTGCCTTGGTGGTTACAGGAATAGCCTCTATAAAAAGTTATAAGGTAATGAACTAAGACAAATCGACATTGAAATACAATTGCATATCTTCCAACAACTAAACTAAGACTAATTAAGATTCAAATGAATCAATCATCTCTTGTGAAATGAAAATAGTCATTAATTCATACGATAATTTCTGATGACAGAATACTTACAGTATGGAGATGAAGAAGTGATAGATGATCTGCATTACCAAAATGATAGCAGTAGTAAGTTTTCTAATATTCTCTATTCCCTAAATTGGAAATCATTAACTAAGGAGTCTCAGTTCGGTAGTGTTTGGCAAAGAAACTCTATCTGTTTAAAGGTAAACATATCAGGGAATGCAGTTCTTTAAAAGTTCTTGACGTTTATGATCCACCCTGGTGACACTGCACCCTCCTTACTCTAATGGGACGCCCTCCAAGTTTTTTCAAAAGCTCTTAATACTGGCGCCTGTTAAAACAAATTGTCTGTACTTCCTCAGCACAGAGCTAAGGAGCAGGGCTAATGGATGGATGCGTGGACAGACGGAAAGATGGGGAGTTTGTCAGACCCGCAGGCAGACACACAGCTTCTTGCCATCTGTCTCATTCTCTTCGCCTTGCGTGAGTCCCTGTAGCTGAGGCCACTTCCTGACACGTCCACTTATTAAATTATTTTTTGTGAAGAATACGAGTGCCTGCAGCCAACAGAGCCACTTGCATCCTTGACGGGAATTGGCTGAGACAAGCGGGACAAAGACACTCTCAGTGAATCAGTCCAGCCGGTACCCCGAGCGCACCCAGCTCTGCCGCGCTGCCGTTCGCCTTCTTCCTTCTTTCCAGGCGGAAAATGCCCCTCGCCCACCCGCAGTCCCTCCCGTCCTCGTGAAAACAAACACCTCGGGAAGGAGCCGGGAGTGGAGCCCACCACCGGGGAGTCCTTACCTGGCGCTGAGGGTGAGGTGGGCGGGGAGGGGGTGGGGTGGTCCTCGGGGAGGAGCAGCCAGAGGAGGTCGGGCGGAAAGTCCCCCGCTCCCAGACCAAGCAGCGCAGCCGCCGGCGCAGAGCGCGAGTGACGGCGGCAGTGAAGACGGTGACCGTGGAGCAGCAGCGGCGGCTGCGGAGACAGACACGCCTCCTGGCGGGGGTTCCTCGCCTCTTCCTTTAAAGGCGCCGCGCTCCTTTCCCCGCGGTCCCTGCCCGCTCTTGACCACCGCGGCCACCCGGGCGCAGCTCCCGCCCCTGGGTTTCAAGAGCTAGAGTGAGACAATTCCGGGTGTCGCCAGACTTGGACGTTATGACCCACCCCGGGCCCCTACTCTGGCTGGGAGTTCACCCCCTGCGCTCACACCCGTCTCCTGGGATGGGGGGTTTGAGACAGAGATGCTCTGTCAGGGAGTGAGTGATGCAAAACACTAAGGAATTTGCCTGGCCTTGGATGGTGACAACACGTATAAAGAGCCCAAGCACGTTTGGTTCGGGGTGTTGGCTTTTACACCTCTCCGAAACCACAGCAACGAAGCTTCTTCGCTGCTAGGGTTTGGGGAGCAGCTGGTAGTCTCTAAAGTGGCCCTCTTAGTCCAAATACTGCCATTTTCCTTTGAGGTTTGCGGGGAAAGATCTTGATCTGCGCCCCTCTCACTCCCACCTCCAGTGCACGCAACAAATGTGCCGGTACTCCCTTACAAGGAGTCAGCGCCCTGCTCCATGCATCCGTTGCCGAGAACAGATGCATGGAAAGGGACTTTCCCTGAGTGTCAGAGAGTTGGCGGGCCGTCTCTGTATGTCTGGCGCCTTAATAGCAGACCCCCCTCTACCCGAAAGTCCCTGAGCTCTCAACCCACATTGCCCAAAGAAGTTGGATTTGAGATCTGGCAGGAGCCAAACCTGAGGTCGCAGACTCAAAGGTTGGAGAAAGGAGCCTGGGGAGGCGCCTTGGTTTGGTGGATACCCGTCTGAATTCTCCAGAGGACTTTTTAAACCGCTAGAGATGGGGAGGGGCGCCTGAGTTCCAGTGGATTCTGGCAACTTCGCTTCCAGGGAGAGGCTAGAGGCGGCGAGTGCACCAGGCTCTCTTCGCTTCTCTGTGGAAACGATTAGCTTCTGCAAACAATACCCTATTTCCGCTCCTTTGGGTCGGAAAAGTCAACATCTATTGGATACCGTTGCTATTTTATCCTCAGCCCTGCAATATTAACTGGAGTAGAGACGTAGCAGTTTCCCCCAGAGGAAGCTGGAGAACTACGATTCTCGAGGAGATTTAAGTAAAGCTGAGCGGGAACGGGCTGGGAGCCCTGGGCTCTGAAAACAGTTTTCAAACTGGCTGTGTAAGGAAGGGACCAGGTGGGATCCCGAGGCTACGCCGAGCCCCGGAGCAGCCCCAATCCCTAGCGGCACTCCAATCTCTAATTCCGCAAGTTAGAGAGGCTTTGAGTCCCAAGGGACCAAGTTGTCTGGGCTGGAAAAGAGCCTTTGTTCTTTTGCTGCCTCCTTGCCTGCAGCCGCCCTGGAGTTAAGCCCTCACCCGACCCTGGCACAGCAGTGCCACCCTCCACACCCTGGACTAGCGCCTGACTCAGACTAGCTCTGAAACGCACAGAAATTCAGTCCTGCAAAACCCAGCAGTCTTTACACTCCCAGTCAACACCCGGACTCTCTGCTCCTCCAACACGCCTACAACGCCCTCCCGGGTGGGGGAGACTCTGGACTAAGGTTAAAGAGAGATGAGTTAATGGCAATGGAGAGTCACTTAGTCATTTAAACATCCCGGGGGTGGCTGGGAGGCTCTCGTCATTAAGTCAACAGCAGTCTTGTTGTACCGAGTAAATGAATAGTCAATGACTCCATTGTGCACCCTGGAGCGGGCAGCACAGACGCGTGACCGGCTCTGGGCGCCTGGGCTCCAGCTGCTGTGACCTGCAGCCTAATGGACCCTCGAGGCACAGCCGAGTTTGGGCCAGGCTCGAAAAAAAATGCCCCATTCAGTCCTACTCCCCCACGGGAGTAATGAAGACAACTTGTTTACTGGTCAAAGACACTTTCCTTGTCCTCATTACCCCCGCCCACTTCCAGGGAGAAAGGAGCAAAACACCGGACACGAGTAGATTCCAGTGGAAATCTCCCGGTGATGGCATTCAGCTCTGTTTGTGGTGACTAAAAATGTAGAACAGAGAGTGTCTCTAATCTGACTTTAAGTGTTTAACATAGGGGCTGACATGCAGCAGGCACTGAATGAAAGAATGATGGGATTACTGGGCTCAACCTTTCACCTTCCACACCGTTGTCCCCAGGCTTGCATTATATTTGGGGAAGGAGAGGCTTACCAACAACTTCCTATTATTGCTATGTGTGATCTTAGAACCTAGTTATGAATTTCTTTTCCAGAGCAAACAGGACACACTTATAAAGAGAGAAATAACAAGCCTTAACAAGAGGAGGTAATGGGGTTATGTGGGGTGGGGAGGGAGAGAGCTGGGAGAAGAGTAGAACAAATCAAAGTTATGCATGTTGTGTGACAAATTCATTTCCTCAATAGCAAAATGTTATCTAGATCCTAACGAGAATAGTAGAATAACAAGGTACTATTAGACTGCACATCCATTTGGCCTTAAAAAAAAACCTCCAATGCTGTAAAGAGAACTTTTTAATAATTAATTCAAGATTTATGGCATTAAACATTTAAGAAATCAGATCCCAAGTCACTTCTGGGGCAGTCATGAAGTGCTTTTTCCTTTGCATTTCCATTCACCCTTAAGACTTAATTTTCCAAGGGGCACAAAAAGAAGTAAAAATTGCTGGAAATCAAGAAGGGGGGTGCAGGGGAGGAATAAAAACCTACTTAACAGGTACAATGAACACTATTTGGGTGATGGGCACATTTACAGCACTGACTAAAGCATTATAAAAGCTATCCATGTAACAAAAACATTTGTAGCCCCTTGATATTTTGAAATAAAATTAAAAAGGCAATCTTTTGTATTTGAGAAGTTTTCTAAGTCCCTCAGCTAGAGTCTCACATAGGAATTACCTCTTCCAAACAGTCTCTTAGAGATAGGGTCTTGCTCTTTTGCCCATACCTCATTCCCACCCTCTTTCTTACCTCTCAAAGTGCTCTTAGAACAGTAGCAGCTCTGGGATTATGACTTCGGAAGACCCAGCAGAGACAGTCTGAATTCCCAAGCATACTAAGAGAGTTTGTTTGTTTGTTTGTTTTGGTCTTGTTTGGTTGAACTGAATGTAGAATTGGAAGGTATTATTTTGGATCATCTCATCCAATGCCTCCATTTTACAGGTAATAAAAAGCAAAGTGAGAGAAAGGAGTGAGTTGCCCAGGATGTAACAAAACTGAGACTGCCTTCTAGCTGGGCAGCAGTATCAGGCTGCTTCCTGTCACCCCTTTCTAAATTTAGAGTCATATGAAGTTAGGACTAAAAGAAATCTTAAGAACATCTACTCCATTTCAGTTCTCATCTGGAATAAAAATGCACACATGTGCACACAGCCTCAAAATTTTGCATATAATAATAGGACGTGCACAGATCCCCTGAAGCCCATTACGGGTTGATGAGGAGGCCCTACACCCCAAGCTAAGAACCACCAATATAGCCCAACAATGTCATTTTACAGATGACGAAATCCAGACCAAAAGAACTTGTTTAGAGAAACAGAGTGGGTTAAAGACAGTTCTAGGACTAGAAACCAAGTGTCCTGATTCTAACCTGTTCTCATTCCCTCAGGTAATTTTAGCCATAAATTATAGGTAATTTGACATAAATTACATGGAGGTATCAATAACTCATAATGGCCCATGGGTTTTTCTCTCAGAATTATCAGTATCGGTGCTTGAAGGATGGGATCTATTATTCATTTCTGAAACCTCTCAATACATTTATTGAATATATACTATCTGCCAGACACTGTTCTAGTGCTAGAAAAACAGCAGTGAACAAACTGAACAAAATGCCTGCCTTGTTGAGCTTTCAGTATAGTTGCAGGAAAATAGACAATAAATGAATATACAAGAAAATATGTAAGATGTCAGATAGCCAGGGTTGCCATGGAGAAAAAGAATGCAGAGTAAGCATAATAGGGCATGTTGAGAGGACAGGGACCAGGAAAGGTGCTGTTTTATATACAGTGGTTAAGGAAGGTCTTTCTGATTAGTTAACATTTGAGCAGAAATCTGAAGGAAGTAAAGGGAAGATCCTGTATACATTTGAAAGAAGAAGTTTTCAGGCAAAAGAAATAGGAAATGTAAATGTCCTGATGTTGAAACAAGTATAAAGCCCCTGAGGAAGAAGAAAGAACTCAATTCCCAGTGATGAAACAGGAGACTGATAGAAAATCCAGTCAGAGAAGAGTAGAGGGTCATGTGCTACAGAGTTCCGGATTTCTCTCTGCAGGCAACACAGAAGACACTGAGGTATTTTGACCAGGGAAGAAGTACGATCTGACTTATGAAAAGGGCCACTCCGGCTGCTCTATTAATATAGACTAGGCTTAATAAAGGACAGGGCAGAAGCAAGGCAACCAGCTGGGAGGCTACTATAATAATCCAGATAAGAGCAAACGTGGTGTAGGGATGATGAAAAGTGGTCAGATTCTCAATATGTTTTCAAGGAAAGCTGAACTAATTTGCTGATGGATCAGAAGAAGAATGACTCCAAGGTTTTTGACTTGAGCAACTAAGGAATGCGGTTGTTACTGAGATGAAGAAAATTATAGGAGAAGGGATTTGGGGGATATCAGGTGAATAATGAGTGAGTATTCAGAGATACTACCTTTGTTACAGACATTGGACATCCAACTAGAGATGGTGAATAGGCAATTATATACAATAGGTCTGGAGTTCAGCAGAGAGGTATACATCTGTATACCTCTCACAGAATTGTATTCATGGGTATACATAGAATTGTATACCTCTCATACCAGCTCATAGAATTATGAGGCAAATGAGATAATCTAGGGGATGAATGTAGATAAGCAAGTGAAAATTTCTCAAGACTGAGCATTCAGACATTTCAAAGTGTAGACATTGAGGAGATGAGAAGGAACCAGAAACGAGATAGAGTAGAAGCCACTAAGGTTTTATAGTAGAAGAGCCAAAAGTTTCCCAGAAGTCAAGTGACCAAAGTATTTGGTAATTACCCAAATGAGTAATTGTTTAGCTGTGCTAAATGCACTGATGGTGAGCACTAAGGATTGGCCATTTGATATAGTGATGTAGAAGTCACTGATGGCCTGGATGAAAGCAGTTTGGGAGTATTGGTACAGTGTAAAGCATGCCTGAGATAAGCTCAAGAGAGAATAGGAGGACAGAAATTGAAGATGGAGAATAAAACCATTGTTTTCAAGGAATTTTTCTGTTGAATGCAGAGGAGAAATGGGATGGTACCTGGAAGACGATGTGGGATCAAGGGATTTTATTTTTAAACAAAAGATGAGTAAGTACAGCATGTTAGTATTCTTATGGGAGCAGCAATAGGAAAAACTGGTGTTGTAGAAGAGATGGATGGATGCCCTTGAGCAGTCAGGAAAGAATGGGACCTAGTACAAGCAGAGGAGTTACCCTTGAATAGGAGAAGGGTCAGTTAATCCTAATAATAAGAGAGGAAGCAGAGCATATAGTACAGATGTCAATTGGTTTCTAAGTGTGGTGTTAAGGGTCTACCTTTCCTACATAAGCACCAAATCCCTATGCAAGCCTGCCTCGCTCCACAGACACCTTCCTTATGACTCTCTGGTTCCAATGATTCTACCTCTCATGCATATGCCTGCTTTGCTTGGCCTCACCTAATAGATTTCATACTGAATTTTTCAAGAAAGGAAGGAAAGGGGAAGAAGAATGGGAACATAAAGAGGGTATGAAGTCCTCTCATTGTTATGTGTGCTTTCTTCATGAAATAAGAATAAAAAACAAGCTAAGAGGCTTGAGTAAGGATGTTTAAGGAGATATTTAAGGTATTAGATGTTTAAGGAGAACAAAGAATATGTGACATTTTTATCTAGGGGCATGGTAGTGTGAAAAGATAATGAAATGTAGTAGGATACTTGGCCAACACTCAAGAGCACTCTACCTTGGTGACTTATAAGTCTTTTAACATTCCAAAGGCTTATACTCACCCTTCCTACCAGTATAAATATTAGGCTCTTGAGATTACAATCCTTTGCACTGTCTCCCCTCATTTAGCCCACAACTGCTGCCCCTTCCCTCACCAATTCCTAAATCCCCAAGTCCTACTTCAACCCCTAGTAATTCATTTATTCTTTTAGCAAGAATTTATTGAGTACGTATTGTGTTCCAAATAAATGAAGACAAGACAATGAGGAAAAAAAGTAGACCATACAGTTTATAAGATATTGCTAAAGACACATGGTAACTTTTGTTAGGAAGATTATGACATTCTTTTTCCTCTGTAGAAAGCATTGATGGAAAAGCAGTAATGTATCAGCAGTACATATACAAGTGTCATATGTTAGAGAGGTATGTTGTATCAGAAAACATTCTCTACTGGACTCCCAATTTCTACCCCCAACAAAGAAGGAAAGAAGCAATGAAGATCAGTAGGAGTGATCAGTGGAAAAGTGGGGAGAAATTCCCACTCTCAATGGGATAGAAAGGCATAAAGAGGCAGAAATATACATTTCCCCAAAGTATAGCACCTAATTTGCCAGATAATTAGAAAATTTCCAAATATAAATCCTCAGGACTATTCCCCATTTACCTTTGCTCTTTACTCCTCTCTGGAAGGTTAGTGCAAAGATTCAGAAAGAAAAAAAAAACCTATTATTTATCTAAAATTTACTGTAGTCACACTTTTTCATAAAATACCACATTTAATTCTTAGAATAATCTTATCAAATGGAAAACTATCATCTTAAAGATGAGAAAAGCAAAACAGAGAGAGGTCATGTAACTTGCCTATGGACACACAGCTAGTGAAGGCAGAACTAGTATTCAACCCTTTGTATTTAATAGTTTATTATTGTTGCTGATACATCAGAGGAGGTAGGTGGGAAAAAATAGTATCTGCCTGAGCTCTCTGTGTCTCTTCTCAAAGTAGTCCAAATGTTACTTCTAAGATGCAAGGGATAAATCTCTATAAATTATGCTGGGAATGGGGAGGGCTAGAGGACATGAAACAATTCAGATTGAGCAGATTTGCTCCCTTAGCCACTCCCTGAGAAAAGTCTTCGTCCAGAACTAGAAATCGGAAGGAGCTGCCTCTCAGAGGGCTAGATAGCTTAAAAGTAAGTAGAGAGATCTTCCTTTCAGCCCTTATCAGGGTCCAGGTAAAATCCTAGAACTTTACCTGATTTTCTAATAGTGTTCTCAACAGAGCCTAAAGGATACCCTCCACCAAGAGCACTTTTTGCAGTAAGTGAGAACTGAAGATAAAAGCATTTCCGGTAATAAACCTTCATCCATAAAGAAAAAAAATGCCTTCTTAGTTATTCCTTGTACGAGAAAACCTATACTACTAGGTTACTAATACCAGCTACTAATACCAACCTTCTGATTATATAACTATCCAGTGAAAATGGACAAAATGGAAACTGGAGATGATTTCTAAGAATGTTGTATTCATGAGTTGTTCCAATGATAGTATAGAATTCAGTTGTATATATCTCAGGATTCAAGCAAACTTTGTAGTAAACTGGTTCAGAGTGTCAAATAGAACTTTATATTCATTTTTTACTTGTATATATTTAAGGCATACAACATGATGTGTTGATATGCATATACATAATGAAAAGTTTACTACAATCAAGCTAATTAATATATGAACCACCTTTTTTTTAAGTAATGAAAGCACCTAAAAGATACTCTTTAAGTAAATTCTGATTGATTCAGTTCACCATAGAAATCATTTCAATATAGAATTAAGACCGTTCTTTTAATAAGCCCTCCCTGGAGGGGTCATCCATGCTGTAGAAAGCTACTTATGAAGGGCCTTTAGAAATTGACCAGGGTGTCAATAGATTTTTCTCCTCTAATTTAATGTAGTGATTCTAATTAGAAAAGTTTTCAAATGTCTTATTGTAAATGAGCTCAGCTTCAATGGCTGACATTCGTTAAGGATATGGACAATCTGCTAACTACCTACATTTAACATTCCCTCCTACTGAAGGAGCACACAGGCTGCTGGATCAAGGCTGCTATGGCCTGGTAAGGATGTGCACTGTTGGAGAGCACACGACAGAGGAAATGGAATTCAGTTATGGTTTTTAATTCTGTAAATTAATGGATGAGACAATAAGTTTAAGATGAACAGGAAATGAACAGAGAGGAGGCTAGAATAAAAATGTAGGCCCATACTCTGTGTAATAATGGAAAGTGTGAGAATCAGAAAATAAACTTTTATTTTGCAATCTGTTGTGCTAACAAACTTTTAATATATAACTGTTTCAATCTGTTTTCAGATCAGCATCCCTTTGTAAACACATGTTAAATTTGAGTACAGAGAGATGGACAATAGCAATGCATCACTTAACTGCATCAATATTTTATGTAGTTGATAATGTAAAAATCAGAAGCAGATTTAGCCTTCTCTGTGGACTGTAGGGACTAAAGGTTTTCTGACCACATTTCCGCTTCATAAACAGAGCTATCCAACCAAGACTTGCTTACAAACTAGAAATGTGGTCAAACACATTGTTCCTGATGTTTTGTTTGCTCTTCTAGGCTGACAGATTGATAGCTTTAGAGTTATTTCTACAAAACTAGATACATATATAATTAGGAAAATAGAAAAAAGGAATCTGTGATAGGAACACTAATAATACCTGATAATAAGAAATTGCTATTTTGGTGGATAAATAAAAAAATAGTAACTTCTATGATATTTTTCAATATTTACTCATTTAAAATAAGACGTGCATTTTATGTTTACATGGACTTCACTGTATTTATAACAACATAACAAAGAAATTAGGAATCAAGATCCAATTGTCAAAAGCCAGAATTATGGAAATTGGTCTTAACTATAAGGGGGTAGAATCTAGAATTTACAAATGTATTTCATTTATTTCTTCTTATTCCATATTATAATAATTTATAGAGAATGTCAACAGATACATTATCCTTGTTTTATCAATGAGGATAAGAAGATTCAGAACAATTTTATGTCATGGACTAAAAGTTCCATCAATTGAACCTTTATTTAGATATATTATCTTTGGTAAGTCAGATAATTCCCTTATATTTTCATTTTCTCACTTGTAAAATCTAGAGAAGGAATTTTCTTTGAAATCTATGAGTTCCCTGCAATTAAAGAAAGTGATGGTTTCTTGACAGAGCAAGTGTCACATGACTGTCACCGGGGGAGCAGGAATAGTACTCAGGCCCCCGAACTTTCCACCACTATTTTGATGATGAAACATATCTGAAATCAAGAGCTGAACTGTGAAGATATATAGCTCTTTGCCTTATTCCTTCATTCAAAGCTGTCAGAAACATGCAAAGCTTACAATATAACTAAAAAATAAATCTTCCTGCAAAAGATGTGATAAATTTTGTTCACTTAGCAAAAACCACTAAAAACACTAATTTAATCATTTAAGCCTAAAGTTAATGTTTAAAGCAAGCAATGTCATAATACTTTTTATAAATATCCCATGATTAAACTCAACCTCTCACTCGCTCAGTATTTGGACCCAAGCAGCTGAACATTTTTAGATAAAATTAAATAACTGGGCTGTAGTGGGTTGAATAGTGTCTCCCCAAAATTCATGTTTATCAGGAACCTAGGAATGTGAATGAGACCTTATTTGGAAAGAAGACTTTGCTGATATTATCAAGTTAAGAAGAGCTGGATTAGGGTGAGCTCTAAACCCAATACAACACGTGTTCCTATAGTAAGAGGGAAATATTTAGACACTGACACACACAGAGCGAGGAACACCATGTGAAAGTGGAGGCAGAGACAAGAGTGATGCATGTAAGACCAGAGAACATCAAAGATTGCCAGCAACCACTAGAAGCGAGGGGAGAGGTATGGGACAATTTCTCCCTCAGAGCCTCCAGAAGGAGCCAACCCTGACAACACCTTGATTTTGGATTTCTGGACTTTGGAACTGTAAGAGAATAAATTTCTGTTGTTTCAAGCCACACACATTGTTACGGCAGCCCTATGAAACTAATACATGGACCCTGGCCAAAATTAGTAGTAATGACTATTTATGTAATGACATTTCAATTAAATTGCAAGCTTACTCTCCCACTCTCTTAGACAATTGTTTCACATCTCACATCTCTTTTCTTTTCCTCTAAACCCTCATCTCAACTTATAATGTGCTTCATTTTTATTTGAGGCAAGAGAAGCCATCCGATAGAAATTCTTTCATCTGCCCATCAGCAAGTACATTGCCTGTTGCCACCTATTCCTATATCATGACACATATTTGATCTTCCAGAAGATGGCATGACATTGCTTTCTCTTTAAAAATTAACCTATTACTTGTGCTCTGGATTCTGTACTCTCTCATATCCTCAAGCATTCTAATCCCATCATTTAACACTTCATTCTTAAGAAAAAAAAGAAAAGAATAACTTTCCATCCCATGTCTACCTTCAGCTGTAGCCCGATAACTCTATCTATACCCAGGGCCTTGTATAGAATACGTAGACAACAAATATTTATCAATGAAGACTTATTATCCCATAAGTGATATGCAAAATAGAACAAATTTAATGACAAAGCTCTTATAATTTCTAACACGTAAATAAAATACCAATTATATGATAGTATCATATGTTTTGTGTCCGTTCATAATTTCCAGTTAAAACATCAGAAAAATATTTCTCCAACTTATAAACTTTAAATCTGGGTTTTTTTTTCATATTGTTTAAGAAATAGAGTTTCATAATTAGATCCAAGGAATAAAGTTATCCCTGCAGATGACCAGTTTTTGGAAGTAAGCCTCTGTTTTGCTGGTCCTTGGATAACAATTCTAGAAGATAGCAATTCCATCTGATTGTGCTCAAAAGGGCCAGGATTTTTAGTGCATATGCTAGCAGTTCATTGTCCCTTTTACTGTCACCAAACCTTATATTCTATTTTTTTTTTCCTCTTTTCTCAAGATTACTCATTTTTGACTGTTCAAGGCTCTGGTAGGTAATCTATATTCAACTTTTTCCTGTAAAATATAAAGACAGGGGATAAAAGAGATAACTCACAGTGTTATTTTTTTCTGGGTCCTTATACCCCTTTGAGGATGGGAAAAGGAAGAGATCTTTATTGAATAATTGCTATAAACAGACAGTCTTTTAGGTGTTTTGCACATTTTATCTCATTCAACTCTTCTAAAACAATTCTTCAAAGAAGGTATGGAGACTGACTTGAGGGGTCTTCAGATCCTCAGTCTACTTGGTGATTGTTAATCATACCTCTGTTTACTCCCAAAGTGCATGCTTTTTCACTCTACTCCCTGGAAATGACTGTGATAACAAAAGAATACCACTTTTAAAATGAAATCTATTAAGTTAGATAGGAGATCTTCCCCTGGCTGAATATATACATACTTTTGATAATATGTTTGGTTTCACATCAATACCATAAAGAAATCTTCAAAATAATTGTTTGCCTATTTTTTATAAAAGTGCTTTTATTCCAGAAGGGCAATTCCAAAACAATTTGAGAATAAGCTAATTTTCAGGGATTTATTGCAGCATATTGTTGAAATGTCTTATTTATATGGCAGTTTTCTTATACTGTTTCAGACAGACAACAAAAACTAGTTGGTGTTTTTTTTTTCTTTTTCTTTTTCTTTTTACTGATTGAAATACCCTTTAAACAGAAAAGAATCCTAACTTCCAACTCCATTGACCCTATGTAACCTCTCCAAGTTCAAAACTGATTTTAACGTTGGCAGTTACTATTGCCTGCAATATAAAGGTGAGGGAAATCTAAGATTAGACCACCGAGTGTGGGAAAAGAAGATATAATTGATGGAAACCAGGAGACATGTATTTCAGCTCACTTCCACTACAAAATAAGGACTGCTCACTTCAGGTAAAAAGATTTTTGAATATTTTCAGAATATTGATGAAAAAAAGTATAACTATGATGAAAGTCTTCTTGGATACATATTAATTAATTTATATGTATCTTGTATACTCCATGATGCACAATTGAAATACATGTTCTGAATATAGAGTGAAATAATTGAAATCATAACCTTTCCAGACAAATTTAAAATTATATTTATAGAAAAACGCCTATTTTTTCTAATGAAAAACCAAGAATGTTTCATAATATGAATGCTTGTACATATTACTTTCTGTATCCAATTCTTAACCTCCTCTATCTTCTTTAACAGTACACAGAAATACAGTGATTTTTCTTTTTGTCAAAGAAAGTGCTACAATTTCTAAAGCTGCCCATTGAGTGTTTCTGAGCCATAGCCAAGAGCTATTTCAAAATGAGGACAGATTTCTTTTCTCCCCTGGGACAGACAGCATGATGCTTCTTCAGCCCTGCATTCTAAGCCTTTTCTTCCTCAGATCTTGTCCAATATCAGGCGTAAAAAGACACTTCTACTATGAAAATGCTGACAGCAATCAAGGTGGGATTAAGTTCATTTTTTATTCATTTCATGTTAAATTAAATCATCTCAAGTTCTGTAAGGATGAATTTAGCCATTCACTTAAAGAGAAACAAAAGAGATTTCAACCACTCCATCAGAAAGGAAACAACTATCAAATTGTTCTCAGATGTGGGTCAAGAACAGGTCACTGTGAATGTAGTTGAACATAATTGTGACACACATTCATAATTCCTGTCATTGTCTCCACTCTCATCAAAGAGTGTGCAAGGGGAGAAGTACTTCAGATACCAAAGCTTACAACCATCTCATCTTCCTGACCCATCATTGCGTTTTGTCAAGCCTGGCTTCTCCATCCATTTTATTTGCATCTGCTGTAGTAAAACAACAGTGCATTTTGTGATTGTCACAGAGTTTTCCCAATATAGCAATTTTTCATATTTCCATAGAGCTCGAACAACTTGCAGATGAATTCTCACAACATCCCTTCAGACTTCCCATGTGAATTCAAACACAATATGCAATTATGTCATTTATATCAGAGAGAGAAACGAAGAAAGGTTAATGTTCCAATGCTTTTAACGGAGTTCTTTCTGCATCATACCATTTTATTCCTCTGTGAGGAAAAAAAAATGCAGTTATAGATGGTGACAAAAGAGCTGAACCAAATAAGCCTGGATTATATTAGTAATATTGAGTCAAGCTTTGGCTCTCAGATTCTAACTTGCTACAGTTTGAATATCCATGAAGCTACCAACATTCGTCTCCACTATTTGGATTTTCTACCACTTTAACTTCCAGACTGAGAGGGTTCAGTAGGGAGCAGAAGTGAGAGTAATACATTTTGGATGTGAGTCATTTGCTTTATAAAGAATAACAGTGTTACCTGATAAGTTTCAAATACGTCTAATACCAATTCCATTTTGAAAAGAAAATAAGAAAAAAGTTAATAATTCACCTCAACTACTATTTCAGTGTTTTTGCTTGTTAATTTTGGGGTCTTTCTGTGTGTGTGTATGTGTGTGTGTGTCTGATTGTTTTCTATAGTATTCATGCTGCCATTGCAGAATTTCCTGGTCAGGATTGAGATTCTAGTTTGCTGCTTGGAACAGGCTTAAGTTTAGAAATCATGTGCATATTACCTTAGCATACTGCTGCTCCCTGCCTGTCAACTGCCACACTAGGGCTCAGGTAAGGATTGGATATTACACAAGGGAAGGCCAAGCAAAGGTGTGAGGTGGAGAAGGAACCAGGGCTGACACAAAGGACAGTTGTCAATGAGACACCAAGCTGTGCAGCATGAAGGAACATGGATCTAAGTTGAGAGATGAAGGAATCCAAGAAGGAGGTCAGACAGAACTTAGGTTTTAGAAGCTGAGGATCAAGATCCAAGCAGCAGGGATGGAGACTTAGATATTTAAAGAGAGAGCTCTTGGGGCAAAATCCATGCACCAAGAAACTGGAAGTCAAGGGCAGGAATCCAGACAAAGATAGTAACATCTTCAGTGGAAAAAAAGAAATGAGCTATCAAATCATGAAGATATATAGAGAAATCTTAAATGCACATTACTAAGTGAAAGAAGCCAATATAAAAGGCCACCAACTGTATAATTCCAACTATATGACATTCTGAAAAAAGTAAGATTATTTTGGAGACACTAAAAAGATGAGTGGTTGCTAGGGTTTAGGAAGGAGGGAGGGATGAATAGGCACAGCACAGAGTATTTTTAGGGCAGTGAAACTATGTTTTATGTTAGTATAATGGTGAATAAATGTCATTACACATTTGTCAAAACCCATAAAATGTACAACACCAAGCATTAACCTTAATGGAAACTATAGGCTTTAGGTGATAATGATGTTTCAATGTAGGTTCATTGATCATAACAAACGTACCACTCTAATGCAGGATGTTGATAGCAGGAGAGGCTGTCTGTGTGGTGTGGAGGACAGGAGTTACATGGGAACTCTCTCTACTTTCCACTTAATTTTGTTGTGAACCTAACTGTTCTAAAAATAATTTTAAAAAAAAGATGGTACCATCAAGTTCGGAGCAGAACAAGCAGCAAGACTGTTTCAGCAATGACCTAAAACATCAATCCAAAAGGATCCAAGGCATACCTTGCTGTCCAGAGATAGGACCAACCTTAGGAATAAAGATACAAGATTGACTGCTGAGTTGGGTGATGTTATGAATTGGATTGTGTCCTCTATTTCCCAGTTCATATGTTGAAGCCCTAACCCCCAATGGGATGGTATTTGGAGATGGGGTCTTTGGGAAATAATTAGGTTGAATGAGGTCATGAGGGTTTGGCTTTCATGATGGGATTAATGCCCTAACGAGAAGAGACACCAGAGAGCTTGCTCACTCCTTTGTCTGCCATGTGAGGATACCCAGAGAAGGCAGCCACCTGCAAACCAGAGAGACTTGACCAGAACCCATCCATGCTGGCACCCTGACCTCAGACTTCTAAGAGTACTGTGAAAATTAATGTCTTTTATTTAAGACACTCAGTCTATGATATTTTGTTACAGCACCCCGAGCAGACTAAGATAGGTGATACCAGCCAGGTCCTGCTTCTCCTGTACCAAGACCCCAAAGCTCAACCTACAATTTGGATGTGGTAGATGTTGACTGTGCTCTTCAATCCTAGCAAACTGCCAGGCCTTTCTATCTTTATCTACCATCCAGATGATTTAAATCTTTCAGTAGGTACAGAAGAAATTGCTGAAGGCAAGAAAAAGTGTTTAAATATCTACAATCCAATTTGCTTTGCAAATAAGTGTTAAATTTTTCTGGACAAATACCTATTCTTTAGTATAAAAGACATGAAAGTCTTAGGAATGTAAAAGTAACTAACATGGTGGATGTACCTGCAAGTCCTCTCAGCCCCTCTGTGTTAGGCAAAATGCAAAGGAAAACAGAGAAAATATGGACAAATGTGATGCTTTGCTTCTTTTAAAATACTGTCATTAAAATCACTTCAAAGAAGAATTGCCCTCTGGTTTTTCTATTCTTGGATTTGTTGAATAATTCCACATTCATCATAACCATTCTCCATTTATTCTGACTCTTATTTCCAGAGTAACACATCCTCATCATTTTAATCTATGTTGAAAAGTTGCCCTGGTGTTACGCTTTCATTTTGATTTTCCCCAAGGGACAATGATTAGAATCTGGTGACATGCCTCAGGGTAATGGCACACTGTGGCTGGTCAAGGGCCATGTTGAGGGTTGCCCCTCTCCTTCCTGACTCTATGGTCAAGGATTCAGGAGGGGGATTTTAGATAAAATTCCTGCCTCTGTGAAACAATTCACTATGTACAAAGTAATGTGATCGCTACCTGTGCTTTTCCTAGTCTCAGTAAGAAATAAAACTCCAAAAAATCTTTTTTGACATGATACCTAAGATGACAATAGCAATAATAGAACTAAAAATGAACTTAATTTCAATTAAAGGAGAATCCCAACATTTCCACAGGCATTAAAAGAAGGAAATCTGAGGCCCTCAAGTAGGGAAAGGTGGGGGGAGTAACATTCAGGCCAAAGGCCGAAGTTAGGAATACTATTGATTCCTAAATAGACTATTCTATAGATATTATATTACTAAGGTGCTACCCATGGGGGTTCGGCTGCCACAGTTCTTCCCAGCTTTGCATCTGCTTGTGGGCAGGGAACATGGAGCTTATTCTTCAGAGGTACTCTGCTCTCCCATGAGATCCTCTTCTAGAGGTAACTATTCCTTTCCAGTACTATAATTCATTAGAATACAAACTTCAACAACTACTGGCACCATGTATTGTAGGCCTAGTAAGCTCTGGACACATTCTCTCATTTTATATTCAGAGCAAACTTCTTTAGTGTCCTTTCTCTCTATTGTGTATACAGGGAACAGAGATTCAGAGACAAGAACTAACTTAACTAAGGTCATGAAACCAGCAAAAATAAGGGACAAAGTTTTAACTCATGCTTCTGGAATTATGGCCCGGTTAGCCAGAAGTATGTGGTGCTGTGTCAAGTTTATAACTACTAGGAAATTTGATACATTGTTTTATGTTCAAATAAGCATACATGGCCATTTTATATAATGCAATGCCAAGTTTACAAAGATTTTAAGATAAGACATAGAACTTCAAAGAAGTGTCTGAGTGTATTAGGCTACTGTTGGATATGCCCCAGGTCCTCCTTCAGTTTCATTCTCTTACGCTATTAGATGTTGGGTTGAAAAGTAGGGGCTATGCTCCTTTCAGGCGACCTCTATAGCAGTCAGAATTCCACAATTTTTATAAATAAAAGCTCTGAGGAAAAATTGAAGAAAGTATGCCAAATGCAAAAGCTTAGACATAGAAAAATAAACTCTAGAATCCTTTGTGTTTTGGTTGCTATATATCTCAAGTTCTCACTTCATTCCTGTCTCACTGGGCACTACCAGACACCAGCCAGGCTGATGTGGATTTGAGTTGGTTACTGTGCTTAGGTTTGGAGGCATTCTAAGGTTCTCCTCTGAACCTCCTTCCTTGCCCCCTTTTAGGGAAGGGCACCACAGCAGGCTCCGGCTCTATTCCATTTCAGCTCCACAGTCACCCTGACCTGAGAAAATGCCTCTCTATGTGACTCCAAATATCCCTCCTGCAAGCCATTTCACACTAACTCTGCAGATGGCTTCCTTGCCATCTGAGAGCCAGGGACATGTGCTTGTAGATTCCTCCCCCGGGGTACTTCCTTCTTGCAGCAATCCTCTCCTGGCACATGACTCATCCCTTTCCGCCTTCTTCATTCTTGTGAAACATAACTACTGCCCCCACTACTATTTTAAGATGGGCTCACCTTCCAGGCTAGGTGAGCATTAGAAGCTAGTCTCTTGAGCATTCAAATGGTCTCAATATCTGCTGCCATCATGTGATCTAAGCCAAATAACCATCTCATGACACTCCCATCCAGGCTTAGGCTATTACTACTTGCCAGTGGTGTTTTGCCCAAGGTAGGACATTTTGGCAATCACAGCCTTGAAATCCCAGGATTTTACCCTAGGTTTCTATAATCCAAAACTAAGTAGAAGTCTATTATATACAGTAGATATAGAGTTCAAAAAGGGAGACAAGATATTGGAACACATGTCTCTAGAGGCACAATTTCCTTTCCTTATTATCCTCTTCTATACACCAAGCTCTCATCAAAACATCCAGTCACTGAAACAGATCCTCAAGCAATTTACAGGTAGTGGTGAATGGACAGTGAACTCAAACTTCCTTCTCAAAAATTAGAACTTACTGACTCCGATGCATCTCCTGTGGTTAAACGGCTGGGAGAGCTCCCAGGCCAGGCAGGCTGCTGCTGCCCTGTTTCCATTACCACCTGACAAACTGGTAGAGCCAGCAGCCAAATTCGGAGTCACGTTACCCAGCACCATCCACCTACTGTCCTTTTACCTTTGAAAACAGTTTTGTTCCCTTCATTAAAACAGTGAAAACAGTCTTTCAATGGCAAAGAATATATTTTAAACCTATAGTGGAAAATATCCAAATATAGAGGTTTCTTCTCCTGCTTTTCCTATTTTTGCTTTGCAGCAAATTCCATAAGGAAAAACGGGAAAGAAATAACTCTTCATTGTCCCCATGCCTTTCCAGATGAATTTTACAAATCTTCTGGTCTGCCTTTCCATCAAAAAATTACCAGTTTGAAAACCTGCAAGATATGACCCAAATTCACCCCATTCTGCCTCCAATCACAAAAGCATAATTCCCTTTCATTTTTTAACAGAACATGACTTTGGTACAGAAGTTCTTTATTTTGATACAAATCTCATTCTGCAAGAAAAACATGAATAGTCAATATTTCCTCATGTATCATGCTGTTTATCTACAATAACCAATTTATTCAAAGAGATTTATTACCTTACTCCAACCTACTGCTTAGCACTGACAAAGCTGATAAGGAATTCACTATATTTATGAAACTACAACGCTTTTGACTAGGTAAAAAGGATGTATATATAAAGATGTGCAATGAGTTTGTTCTTACATAACTGGAGATGAAATCACAGGGTGATAAAATTGACATAGCCACCTTAAGAAACCAAGTACAAGCAAACATCGCTGAGGTTCTCCTGGGCTCCTGTTTGGGAGCACTTTTCTTGATCAGAAACTGTATGTAAGAAAATACCAACTCCTTCATATCTTTGACAAGTATGTGTCATTGTTAAGTTTCCATTAAATGCAAATTTGAACTTTTATAAAATCATGCTTAAAGCTAATATCACAGCACATCAATTAGACTTGTGTGTGCTTTTAAGAGCTGAATAATTGCATTCATTTAGAAGCTACCTTGCAATATGCTAAAACAGAATTCTCATAAAATTTAACTAATTACAACAAAAGTCAAATTCCATTCCCAAAATGTAAATAAAGCCATCCTGCTATTGTTTATTTACTTGATTTCTGTTTCCTCAGAAGAATCTAGTCCTTGAAATCAGTAGTAAGTGATTTATTCTGCAGTATTGCTTTAGTTCTCGGGCATGAGAATTGAAATATTTTGGAGAAAGTAGGATTGTAGATTCCTTCAACTATATAGTCAAATCTTAAACATTTTAATCATAGTAACATTATCTTACAAATACATTTTATGTATTTCAATGGCTCAAAGAACACACATTATTTTAATCTAATTTTAATCCTCTTCTCCATACTGCTAGGTATGTAGAACAGATATTTTCACTGAACGGAGGGAAAAAAAAGTAAAGCTCAGAGAAGTTAAATGAATTTTTCAAAGTCACTTATCTTTTGAGTGGAAGACACAATATCAGAACCTGGGTCTTCAGACTCCACAGAAAGTGATCTTTTTGTCAACAAAGTCTTTTGAAAATAGCACACTTAGTTCTCTACTTTATAACATAGAAGTTTCTCAAAATACTTTACAATTTTCTTGATGAATCAAAAAAGATTTTTTGAACTGACAAAGTCAACTATGCCATAAAATATTGGTATTTTTTTTGCATTTTGAAGTAAGAAATATTGCTTTTCCCAACACTGTGTGATTTCAGAATGCTGTGCTATTCTAATTGATGAGTTTTATTCTTAAATTAGCACTAGGACTCCCTAGAGGGTTACTGAGCTGTGTGGAATTTAATTTATCCATACACTAAATGTCCTCACAATATTGTAGTGTTCTAATGGATGCTTCTCTTCTTCTCTGTTGTTGTTTGCAGATACTCCCACCATTGTTCAGGTATCAGTAAGTTGCCCAACAATTGTTCTTTAATTCCAAAAGGTATTTTGAACATCATCTTTTCTGCTGTTCCTATTTTTCTTTGTCTCAATCATCCTTAATTTTGCTAAAATTTAGGCTATTACATTTAACATTCAGTGAGAATGTTCCTTTCTTCAGTTTGATAAACTAAATAATTACATCACATTTAATATTTCCTTTTTATCTTTTTATCTGTGGTTCATTTCAGCAATTTTTCCACTGCTAACACTTGGAATATATATACATATATATTTATTCTGAAATTTGAATTTGTGCTTGATCAAATCTGTGATTGCAAATAAATAGGATGCTGCTGTTCTAAAAAGAACAAATCATTTTGAATATATAATACTTAAGTTATCATTAAACTCATGAAATGAAAGAAAATGACTTTCAATGAGGTAGATGAGGTAACTTAAAGGACATTTTAGATACCTTTGATTCCTGACATGGAGAATTGGGAATATCTATAGTAGCATAATGGAATCATGGAATGTTGGAAGTTGGTGTAGAGAACCTTAGTGACTATTTGAACTAGACTCTGAAAGTCTCAACCTCATTTTCTAAATCTACAGATAAGATGGAGCTCATAAGCATGAACTACTTCCCAAGTTTATTCCTAGCACACAAATCTACCGTTTTCTCTCCCACTCAAAATTAGCATATAGGAATAAAAATGAATATGACTGATGTTATGCTAGGTATAACTACCCTAAAATAAAATGTAAGTCTATAGCAAATTTGGCACTTTATCTACCATTAAAAATATTAGCAGCAAAACACATCACATAAACTTCTATATAGCAAAGTGTCAGAAATGAGAGTCCAAATTTTTGTGCAGCGACTGGGTTCCAGAGAGGGAGAACAACTTACCTAAGATCACACAGTAGGTGGTGGTAGTTCTAATGTTGGAGCCCACATCTATAAATCCACTAATGTTTGGAGTGTATCATGCTACCTCACAATTAAAATGCAAGACCATGGCATATTAAAACACTGGAGAAAAGCAGAACAATGAGTTTAAAACTACACTATATTATTGGAACAGAATGTTACTTCTAATAATATAGTCCATACAAATTATTAAAAAGTGTTAATAGTGATAAATTAATAGGCAATGAGAAATTTAAGGCATGTCAAAATTATCCAAAGGATATGCAAATTTCAGAAAAGCTCTTAAAGTAGAACTAATTAGTACATTTGCAGTTACAAACAACCTATTTCTACAGCATATTAGCAAAAAAAAAAAAGGCCAAGGCAAATAGCACATAATAATCAATAAATATGTAAGTGATACAAGATGTAATTTTGATATAGAACAAGGAAGTTTACAGTAAGCTTGTCTCTACATGCCCAAAATAGTAGGTGGAAAAGTAAAACTGTCTCCATGCAATTATTTTCAGTATCTGGCTTAATTCATTTTTCACCCCATTGGCTGATGGAGATGGAATCGGGTAATGCCTTTGCCCTTTAGGCACTTACAGTCTAAAGCAGATAACATCATTGTTGGTGCTGATAGTAGCCAATGAACTAAAGAGTGTACCTCAATTACAGTTAGAAAAGTTAATATGAATTTTATCCCCAAACTATATAAAATTAATCAAAAGATAAAATGTGCAAAAGTACTACAGATCAAAAGTATTAAGTTTTGAGATTTTATGGCAAAAGTAGATTTTAACATTATTTAGTAATTAGAATACCCATAATATCTTATAAACATATATTATATATGGTTAAAAACACTACTTATGTTTCAGTAGAATGTCTTGTTTTTCCTAAGTGATTTTTAATTCCATTAACTTAACTGCAAACAAACTACTTGTCAGATACATAAAATATCCCATCTATTTCACACACGATTCACTTATCTGCAGTGATAAAATTGGATTCCACATATTCTTTGGGGGTGGAAAAAGCTCATCTTATTCTTTACTTGATCCTGAACCACCTCCTCTATGCTCCGTCAATGCCTATTACTGTCTCATGGGTGATGATGCAGAAATATCTATCAGAATTATATATATCCATATATAATCATCATAAAACAAGATGTACTTGAAACCATTCTGTCATCAAAGCAGTGTTTGTTGTTGTCAACCTATCTGCACTTTTGACATAAGACAGATAAATTATCTAGACAAGCCCAGCTCCTCTTCATGTAAAAGGCAGCAAACCAATAGACCCCTGCAAAACTATGAGGGACCAGAGTAAATCAATGAAATTGGCCATTGTCAATAAGGAACTTGTGGTTTGTCTTGAGCAAAGATCCTTAAAAAATGTCCCCACCAAAGTAAGAGTTAGAGTCAGAAATTGTAAGGGTTGTTTGAATTGCAGCTTCACCTGAATTCCTTGAATTGTAAAGAACAAAAAATGTTTAGACATGAAATTGAAAACTTTCTCCAAAAGTGAAAGCCAATCTTGAACAAAAGATAGTTAAAGATGAATGGTTAAACAATTTTTTAAAACCTGGAAAACAGATTCATTTTTAGCAAGCTTTTTCTCTTAATGTTCATTAGGGAACTCAGAATGTGCTTAGTATAAATAGATTTAAACGTAGAATGATTCAAGTCCCAAACGTGCTGCTAAAATATTTAATGCTTCACAGACTATATATGTCACATACTTTGAACTTACAGACAACTGTCAACAAACATCCATTAGACATCCTTCTGCGGGAAAAGCAAAAAAAAACATCTAGACCGCTCAATTTCCTAAAGACATGACTGTGTTAGAAAGATTTGAAGTTAATTGAGGATGTTAAATAAGTGGTAATAAAACTATGACTGTCTACTAAATAATTCTGTTCCAAATTCAGTTTATAAAATCTATAAAAGTAAATTTTGTTCTATAGCTATTGGCTTACCACTCTATTAACTTCTTTTAGTAGAAATATGAAAAGAAAACTTTAGAAAAACAACCATCTCTGCACAAAATCTATGAGAAATGTACTTAAATTTGCAGAAAGTAATTTGGAGAGAATATTGACCAGACACATTAGAAAATAAATAGGCTCCTGTTCTAAATACCTTTGAATGCCTTCCAAACTTAATATAAAAACTCAATACATTAATAAAATTTGAGGAAAAGCAAATGTGAATTATTTTAAGATATAAATTTTGTAATTACTTTCAAATATATACAAAATAACTAAAATATCAATGAATTCCATATCCATAGTTTACGTAAATTCTATTTTTAATGAGATTTATTTCTCGTATACTATAGTTATGCTCATAAATTGCTTATTAATGTGTACTTTTAAAGCATTTAGAAAATTTTAATTTCAGAGTAGTTCCAATATTACTCAGCTCCAGGTTTATTAATGTATACCTCTAATAGAAGGATATTTCTAAGCAAAAAAAGACAAACTTAGCCCTTGCCCAGTTGTCTAAATCTAAAATTTATTTAGATTCTAGGAATCAGTATTGATATGGTTTCATTTTCAAGATTTTAAACTCCAAGAAAGCATTTTTGTCTGTTTTGTTTACTACTACATCTCCAGCATATACAATAGTGTTAAGCATGTGATAGGTCCTGAAAGTCTTTGTTGAATGTTGAATGAATATGTTGTATTTCGAGTTTTACTCCTAGAGAGAATCTGTTATTCCTCACTCTGGCAGAGCAAGGCTTCAGGAGAGGTTCTACAATTTGATCTCTTCATATGGTCCAGACTTGTCTCAGTCTCAAAGTCAGTATTCTCTCAAATAATTGTGTGCTGTTATTTTCAGAAATTAGGTCTTATTGTATAATGTTGCCTCTAATGATTTTGAATTGCAGGATCTTTTAGAATAAATAAAGTCACTTGAGTATAGTTAACAAAAAAAAGTTCCTTGCTAAGCTTCCTCCTCAAGGAAGTTAACTGGCTAAGTGCAAATGTTCCAATTTATTCAGTGTAACCAGGAGACTGATGTGAGCTGGAAATTTTAAAATGTTCTGAGGATTAGCATTTCTAAAAGATATATTGCTAAATCCTTTTTTAAAAACTCCTTATACTTAATTTACTTCAAGAATGTTTCTCAAACATTAGTACAAATAAAATATTTCAAAAGATAAAATAGAGATAGTCACATAGATTAGAAATTTTACCTTTTTTTAGCATACCTATTGACAGAAGTTAATAAGTAAAACACTGCATGGAATTCATCTCCTTCAAGGCAATATATTTCGTAATTCATATAAGAGAGATCAGATGGAACATTTTGCTATATATTACCCAGAAATAATCAATCACTTTTTGTCTCACTGAAACTATGTTTAGAGATGCTGTATACATTTTTCAGCTTGACTTCTAGTCCTGAATCTCTATTAGATGAGCACAGACCTAAAATATGTTTTAGGGATGTCTTTTACAGTCACTGCTTCCTTTTACTCTTTAAAACTGTATGTTTTAGTTATATTTTTTAAAAAAATGTTCATTTTTAAAATGCAAACATTAACAAAATTTATGACTTAGAAATTGAAAATATTCACACTCAAAAAGTGATGACTATTAGCAAGTAATGAATATACTGCCTATTTTTTACTCTGCATTTACGTGTGTGTGTGTATGTGTGTGCGTGTGGTGCATTTAGACAGAAAGCTATGTGGATTTATTTTTGTAGAAACAGAATCATACCAAATATAATATTCTGATGCTTGTTCTTTTCATCTAATAATATATCTTGTAAACCTTGCCATATTAATACAAATAGATAAATCTCATTTTGTAAAATAGCAGCACAATATTTTATGACTCTACCACAAAATATTTACCTAATGCCAGATTGGTAGACATATAAGTTTTTCCTTTTTTTCCCCTCTTCCAAGTGAACATTCTCTCATTTAGATCTTTCTTGTATATTTTTGTAGGGTGAATTTTCTAGAAATGGAATTTCTGGGTCAAAGGGTATATATTTAAAAAAAATTAATAGTCAAATTTTTCTAGAAAAAGATTATATTAATTTACACATTCACCAACATGAATGAGAATATACTTCATTATACATTTGCCAACATTGAGTATCAATGTTTTATTACTTGGAAATATTTTAGATGACAAATAGTTTATTATTTTAATTTATACTTTAATTATCACTGAAGTTACTGGGTAGTGTATATAGTTTATTTCTTATGAATTATTCAAAAACTCTGGTTATTTGGGATATTTGCCTGTGGCTTGCCTTATTGTTGTAAATAACCTTTTCAGGTTGTTTTTTGCTTTTGAGTTTGGTCATGATATTTATATTATTTTTTGCCACAGAGATGTTTGTTTTGTGCCATGCTTTCAAAGATCTTCCCCATATATAAATATATATAACACAAATTTATTCAAAGATGGGAAAGAAGCCTCAAATATTTAGCACTATACAACTCGTGTTTAGCGATATATACTTAAATTGTAGAGAGAGAGATAGGTAGATGATAGATAGATAAGAGATAGATAAATGACATACAGAAATAGAGAAATAAACGATATATTCCACACCACTAGTATGCCTATACTGGTTTGTCTAAACTGAATATCAGTCCTGCATCTGTTTTCTTTTATTTTTTTATGGGCTAAAATTTCATATTTAAGTCTTTGATTCAAGTGAAATTTGTTCAGTATAAGGAGTGAGATAAAAAACATAACCCGACTTTCCCTCAAAGCTAAGTTATTATTCTATTATCATCTATTAAATAATCCATTTTACTCCAATGATATAAAATGTAATTTTTATTTTGTATAAAATATACAGGTATTTAAGGAAAGGAGTGTTCCAGGAAGACAAAGTGGCTAGTGCAAAGGCTCTAGTGGGAACATGCCTGGAGTGTCTCAGGGACAGTAAGGAGCAGTGGAGCTGGAGAGGGGTGAGCTCGGTGGAGGAAAAGCCCCAGGTGAGGCTCCTGGGAAACAGGAGCAGCATCCGCTTCCTGAGGGGTCTCCTGAGCCACTCGGCATCGGAAGGAATTTTTACTGGTTTCCTTTATTTTATTGATTTGCTTGTTGGTAACTAGAGACGTGTGTAGACGTTTGAAAATCTTCCCAGTTTTTCTCATTGTTATTTGCTTATTTTGTCATCTTACTTTTTTGAATCAATTTTAATCATTTCTATCTTCAAAAACATTTTATCTAGCACTTTTCTCAAATTCATAAATATGGAAAGGTACAAAGAAATCTCTTAACATTTAAAGTATGTAATTCCTATCAATTCATAGATATTGCTTTTTTCTTATTCTCATTTATGTATCCATTTCCTTTCCCCCCACCCAACTAGGTTATCTAACCAGTGTTTTTCAAGAGGGATTTTTTTCATGAAACCAGTCCCTGATTTGTCTGTGTTTCTGTTTTTGTTTTCCCTAATTCATCAATTTTATTTTGATTTTAACAATTATTTTCCTCTGTATTCTTGGAGTTTATTTTTCTTTTCCTAATGCTTTGAGCTTATTAATATTTAAGTGATTTATTTTTATTCTTTTATGTATAATAAATTAAATGTTTACTGCTCAGAATTTTCCTAGGGATACATATTTTGCCATATCCTATAGCTTATGATTTACAATGTACTACCTTTATTTCCTAGAAATTCTACAATTTGTTTTGATCTCTTCTTTGATTTAACAATTATGTAGGAAAGAAGTTTGCTGTTCTTTTTGTTTTAAAAATATTGGTTTTGGTTTTTTTGGTTTCAATTTTTGCTATAACTTTCTACTTTGATTGTACTGCTTTTATTTCTTAAAATCTGTAGAGTTTGTATTTGCTCTCTATGATATTCTTTTAAAAATTTTAATAGATTCATTTACATTTAAGAGTAAACCTTAATTTAGCATTTGAAATCTATATCAAAATAATTTTTTACTCTTTCTCTGAGCTGATAAGATTCTCATTCACAGAATTAAACTAAAATCTACTCAGCTTTACCTCATTGATTCTATCAGTGCAATCAATTGCATTTAACCAATCCAACTGAGCCCCAACATTATTAATATGTCAGCCTTTGTGCTAAATACGTGGATAGAATCATAAATGAATCATAAGTCCTTCTCTTTTACTGATCATGATTTAGTGAGCAAAAGAGCTGTGGACAAATATAAATAAAAGACAGAGGATCACAAAGTCTGGTGAGAGAACACAGTAGGGAGAAATTAGTTCTGAAAGTAAGATCAATGAAGGCAATAGAAAGTCATTACCTTTTTCTAACAGGGTCTCTAATACATGTTGTTCAAGATATCAGCCCACTACAGAGATCAGAAAGGACAACAATTATCATAATATATAAATCAGATTTCAAAATACCATGAAGTCTGTGCTATTGATGACATGGTTTATATCATAAACCCAAAGTAAGAACTATTTCATTAGACATTTTCCAATGCAGATTTTCTGGCAAGACTTACTAAACTATTTCTCGGATAATAGCACCCCCCTCCATGCTGCTTCAACCCACACAATTGAAAAACATATATCCTAAGGGAATTTCTACTTGAAAGCATGAATCTCTGAGACCGTAGTAAAAGCTAGTAAGAAAAAGGCTGTCAGAAAGGGAAAATAAGGTTTCATAAAACAAAATGAGACATTTCTCTTATTATTAAAACATGCCATGGAACTCCGGGGATTGTGGTGCTCAGGTGCAGAATAATGAGCCTTGATTTGGCAATGGAAAATTCTGTGAAGGGTCCAATAATATGTTATGCTTCATTAATACAACAATTTTTACATTTCTACCGTGATTTTCATCCTTCTTTATCTCAGAGTGCTTTATTAACTGAAGCTACTATTTAAAAAAAAAAAAAAGCTCACCACCACCTTGGGAAAAGTCCATGGTGATGTGTTTTTAAATAAAAATATCAAAAACAATTTTATTTAAGAAAGGGAAAACAAAATATTACCTAAATGGAAGGTTCAGAAATATCTACAGCCGGCAAATCTTGGCACCATTACAATTTAAGTTTACATTTATAGAGTCGTTTATTTGTACTGAGAGTAAGGGCAAGAGTTGGCCTGAGGTGATATTAATAGTTTAACAGTGAATTTGGACACCCACCTTTCTGGCTGTTGAAATCTCTGGAAAACAGGCCAGGCGCGGTGGCTCACGCCTGTAATCCTAGCACTCTGGGAGGCCGAAGCAGGCGGATCGCTCAAAGTCAGGAGTTTGAAACCAGCCTGAGCAAGAGTGAGACCCCGTCTCTACTAAAAATAGAAAGAAACTAATTGGCCAACTAAAAATATATATAGAAAAAATTAGCCAGGCATGGTGGCACATGCCTGTAGTCCCAGCTACTTGGGAGGCTGAGGCAGAAGGATTGCTTGTGCCCAGGAGTTTGAGGTTGTTGTGAGCTAGGTTGACGCCATGGCACTCACTCTAGCCCGGGCAACAGAGAGAGACTCT
>CAUYRT010044292.1:0-16268 GCA_963574885.1 Lepilemur ruficaudatus | reverse complement strand
GCTCACAGCAACCTCAAACTCCTGGGCTGAAGCGATCCTTCTCCCTCAGCCTCCCAAGTAGCTGGGACTACAGGCATGCGCCACCATGCCCGGCTAATTTTTTCTATATATATTTAGTTGGCCAATTAATTTCTTTCTATTGTTAGTAGAGACGGGGTCTCGCTCTTGCTCAGGCTGGTTTTGAACTCCTGACCTTGAGCAATCCGCCCGCCTCGGCCTCCCAGAGTGCTAGGATTACAGGCGTGAGCCACCGCGCCCGGCCGAGACAGTTTTTTAATATCATGATCTCTATCTACTTCTTACCATCTCACCTTAAAGAATAAAGTCCTGAGAGATGACAGGCAAGAGGAATTACGGTGTGGAAAGTTCATGAAGCCAAAAGTCAGGACCACCATGTTTTAATGCATACTCTGTCACTAAATAGCTGTGTGACCCTAGGCCAAGTTACCTTTCCTTTTTGAGTGTCATCTTTACCCTTATCTTATCAGTCAGCTCTTGAAGATGCCTTCCAACTCCAACATCTCATCTATCTACGTTCAACATCAGTAACTACAGAGTGAAGGGAGGCATATGCAGAGTTCAGAGAAGCTACCTCTTCCCAAGTGCTTCACATTTGGCAGACTTCCTTGAACCTGACACTGGAAAAAGAAACTCAGAACATTTTAATTTATGGCCCAAACAAAAGGTACTTTTAATTAAAATTTAGAAGCCAGTTCCACAGACAATGTCTGGAAGTGAGCCCAGAAGAAAAGAGAGAGTATTATATAATTAAATAAACCTTTAAAAGTTTAAAAACTACTTGAAGAGAAATCTATGTGTATCTAGGTAAATCAAGGCAAGGTCATTCAGGAATAAACTGACTTGGGCAGCTCAGCTAGGCTGTAGAAATATGTGCCACCTTTAAGTGGTCAAGGAAGCCAACACAATCAAGATGCTTTTACTTTTCATATTCCATGCTCATGGATTGGAAAAATCAACATTGTTAAAGTTTCCACACAACCCAAAGCAATCTATGATTCAATGCAATCCCCATTAAAATACAAGTGTCTTTCTTCCCAGAAACAGAAAATAAAATAATTCTAAAATTTAAATAGAACCACAAAAGACCTAGAATAGCCACAGCCATCCTGAGCAAAAAGAACAAAACTGGAGGAATCACACTACCTGACTTCAAATTATACTACAGAACTGTAGTAACCAAAAAAGCATGGTATTGGCATAAAAACAGACGCATAGAACAATGGACCAGAGAACCTACAAATAAATCCATATATCTATAGTGAATTTATCTTTAACAAAGGTGCCAAGAACATACAGTGAGGAGAGGACAGTTTCTTCAATAAATGGTGCTGGGAAAACAGGATATCCATGTGCAAAAGAATAAAATTACACACTTACCTCTTGCCATATACAAAAATCAAATAAAAATGGATTCAAGACTTAAATCTAAGACATGAAACTATGAAAATACTAAAAGAAAACATTGGGAAAGCACTTTAAGACATTGGTCTAGGTAAGGACTTCTTGAGTAACACTCCCAAAGCACAGGCAACCAAAGGAAAATTGGACAAATGAGATCATATCAAGCTAAAAAGCTTCTGCACAGAAAAAGAAACAATCAACAAAGGGAAGAGACAACCCACAGAATAAGAGAAAATATTTGCCAATTACCCATCTGACAAGGGATTAATAACTAGAATATGTAAGGAGCTCCAACTACTCAATAGTAAAAAAATAAAAAAATCGATTAAAAATGGGCAAAGCAATTGAATAGGCATTTCTCAAAACAAGACATACAGCTGGCCAACAGGTATATGAAAAAATGCTCAATGTCATTAGTCACCAGAGAGATACAAATCAAAACTACAATGAGATATCATCTTATTCCAGTTAAAATGGCTTTTATCAAAAAGAGGCAATAACGAATGCTGGTGAGGATGTGGAGAAAGGGGAGCCCTAGTACACTGTTGGTGGAAATGTAAATTAGTGCAAACACTACGGAGAACATTATGGAGGTTCCTCAAAAAGCTAAAAATAGAACTATTATATGACCCAGCAATTACCTCAGTTACCCTGATTTGATTAATTCACATTGCATGCCTATATCAAAACATCACATGTACCCCATAAAAATATACAATTATGTACCCATAATAACTAATATTGTTTAAAAGACTCTTTTACTTTTTATTTTGGAGGGTTTTCTCTGGCCAGGAACATATGGAAAAACATAGTGGAGTGTCTGTTTCTTAGAGAGATTCCTACTAATGGGAGGTATAAGGAAACTCTCAAATATGTACAGTCCATAGTATGTCACCTGTGCCTCAACAAAGTTTTTAAAAACATTCTATGACAATTACTACAAACCTTATTCTTCACAATCTTATTCATATGTTACCCTTGGGAGTCCTTTTGAGAGAAATAGCTCTGGCCTAGAACAGAAGAACGTTAACATCGTTGGGTCCCTGGCCAAATTCCATCTCAACAGTACCCTAGTTTCATCTGAAGTAATAACAGGAACAATGTCTTCCACCTTTTGCACAAGAGATCCTTCTTCCCCAGGAGATGATCCTGCTCTTATCTTCTACTGTCTCGGTGCAGCATCTTGGTGACGAAGTGGCCTCTGCTGGCCTAGAGCACCATACTGGGAATAAAAGGACCAACAGTGGAAGCTAGAAAATAATGGATAGAATTGAGACCAATAGAAATGATGGAAACAGAGGCATTAAAGGAAAAGGCAGATTTCCAAGGAAGCCATAGTGAGTTATCTAAACCTACGCAGCCTTTGTTGGGTATAACTGACTATATGAAACATCATAATGCAGAAGCTTAGGCAATCTGCTGACAAAGCTCTCAAGAAAGTAGAGGCAGGATAGAGGGACAAGATCATTTTATTTTATAGTTATATAAAACTGAATGCAACTCAGCGCTGGCAAAGATCTTTGATGATTGCTTAAGAAGACTTAGAAATATGTAACAAGCAATTCCTTCCTATTATAATGTAGAGGAACTAATAAATGTTGAAGGGGCTTTGTAAACTAATGCATGTTGAAGGGGCTTTGTAAAGTATAGAGCATAGATAACAGTAAACACTAAGTGTCCTTTAGTACAGCAGAGAAGAACTAATGATTATGCACAAAATGCATCCTGATGGTGTAGAAGGCAGAAGGAGCAGAATATAGAAATCAAAAGAAGTCTGAGTGTCTTCATAGGGTTTGTTGCTGAGATATTTAAAGAGAATTACATGAGCCAACAAATTCCCAAGGGATTATATATATATATATATATATATATATAGTCTTTTTAAACTATAAAATATTACACAAGGTATTTATTTTAAGTAATATATATGTATATGTGAGTATGTGTATGCATATATTTACTTGTACATTTATATGTTTGAATTGTTGTTGTTGTTATATGTCTTACCATTTGACTTCTAGGTAAGATCAAAAGTCTGGACCCATGGTTTGACATTGTCCTATAGCAACTCTGAATGTTAAAGGCTGGTAATATGTTATATTTGTCAAGTCAACAGCTACTTTCTTGCAAAAGGTACTATGTGATTTGCCTTTAGATTAAATTGGAAGATTCCTATATTAGGGCAGCTCCAACTCATTAGTGCTGCAATAATAAAGAATGTAAAGTACACTTTTTGCTGGCCGTGCTCTGTTCAGGGAGCTCTTCTCCTCCCACATCTAGTCAATGTCATGATCCAGTCTTAGTTGATGCGACCTCATCATGTTTTTGACCACAGTGATTAGTTCAGCTATTGGCTCATGATTGAGACCTTCAATTAGGATCACACCTGAGATTTTTTGATGTAAGTATTAATAATAAGGTGATCTCTTTTCACTGGAGTTGCTAAGGTTATAAGCCTGAAGCTACTATAAAAGAGAAAACTCATTTCAGAAAGAAGCCAATATACAAAAAAAGAGCCAGCCTAGAGATGGATAGTGTTTTCATGCCAACATTTGAGTCTCTGAATCCAATCATTCCTGAAATCAGACGCATCACAGTATTTTTCAGGTTCCAAAGCCAATAATAACTTTATTTATTATATGAATTTGAGCTGGGTTTCTGCTACTTGCAATCAACAAACACTAATTTTACGTGAGGGATGTAAAATGCAGGTCCCTCATGAGTTGTTAATTTTACCACTGGTGCCATCCATTAAGTTCTCTTCCCACTCATATATCAAGGAAAAAGCAACTTTCAGGGCAGTAATATTTTCCTTGGTGGGGCTTAAAGGTTTTGGCCTACAATTTGGGGCTAGAAGAGCTTAAAATTGCCTTTAACCTCTCTCAAAAAGATAAGCTTAGTAGAAATTCTGGTACAATGCATATTCCAACACCTTCTTTGGACAGAGTATGAAACACAAGTATTGTATTTCACAAGACAAGCCAATGTATATTGGCTTAAGTGATTTTCAGCTCTGCTTATCCAGCAAGTGCAGTTACTTGTTTGTGTGGACCATGTCTGGCTTAACATATTGAAGAAAGAAAGCTGTTCCTGTTTTCCTCCATGGTGTGAACACCCTAAAGATTTACACACCAATCTGCACATATTTGTAGTTACCATAAAGATTTCTGGGACCAGGCTAGGGATCAGGAACTCTCGTCTGTGCATGTATTATAGTGTGTACAGTGAGGAGCGGGAGGGAGATTCGTTTTTACATTTCCTTATTGTGCTAAATGAACCTTTAAAATAGCTGCATAGGGCAACATATCCTGGTACAGTAAAATTTTCATTCCTCTGGAATAAGGATATCACGTATACAGTCCAGAACATAGCTCATATGAAAGTCTTCAATTAAGAAGCTCCTTTAAATCTGTTTGCTAAGCTAGCTATGTGTTAGCCACAGGGAATCCACAGCCCTGTCATGCTTGATCAAGAAGAAACATTCAAGCTAATTTATATTACAGAAATCTCACTGGTATAGATTTTACCAGAATCAGTTCTTCAGAGAAGAAATTGTAATAGATTTTTTTTCTAAATCAATATGAATTCTCAGGCCTGGGATTTTCTTGAATTTTGAAAATGTAAACTAGTCTTTGAATGCAAGTTAAACTCTTTGACAGTATGTCATACAGTATTGCCCATAGTGCTCTACATGTATTCAAAATGCACAAACACACACACATGCACACTTTAAAGAATAACTAACACTGAAGTCTAGTTACATTTACTTACCCATATTTACCTCTGGGTCTTCATCAATTTCTCCCATTTTTGTATTAGTAAGGAACAAAAACATAAGTACTTGCCTGCAGTCAATTCTTTGTATTCTGTTTATTCTGCTTATCTCAATCAACAATTATTTTTGCTGATACTATTCAATATTCAAATAGAAAGCAATTTTCTATATTCTAATATGAGTGATCCAATTGCACTGTTTAAGTGTCCAAATTAATTTGACAGTTTTTCTAGTTACTTTAGCTTCCAAATAATGAAATACACAGGCTCCTGAGCGACTGGCTAATATTATATATTATATCTATCGAACACAGATCTAACCTGAATTTTCCCATGAAGATGGATTTAAAAAGCAGGAGGGAAATAAAATGATGAGATTGGGGCTAACACATTCAAGAAAAGAGGGTGAGTGACTTTGGGGTTGGTAGATGATTGAAAGGAGAGGTGGGGGATGGTAAAGGTGGATGACACGAGTCAATACTGATGGGTCTCAGGAAGGAAGGAGAACAAGCATGGATGTGAAAGGGCAAGGGAGGACTTATCCCATCTCCAGACCCAGCAGTAATCAGACAGAAACTTCAGTTAGAGCGAGAAAGTGAAGAGAACATTCAAAGCAGGTTCTGAAGATGAGGAAATGTTGCTGATAATTGACCTTGAGTTTCAGAGAGCACAGTTCACTGGTTTTAGGACTTGGGAGGAGTGGGCATGAGATCAGAAGGGGAGTGTGACAAGCTTGACAGGGATGAGAGTAAGAGTTGAATGATCTGGGCTTCTTGTGATGACTGATATAAACAGAACTCTGGGCATAACTTGTTCCTAAGAGGAGTCCTAACTTCCGTGTTAGCAAAAGTATTTTACAAATTAATATTTTTGTTCTTTAATGAGCTCCTAAATGCCATGTTAATTTTCATTCAGAAAATGTATTATTATATTGAAGAAATACAATGTTATCTAAGAACAGAGCTGGGCAGGGATAGAATGTAAAAGTTGTGGAAAAGTGAAGAATGATTTAAACAAGGGTCCCTGAACTTTTTGTGCAAGAAATAAGGGAAAATAGGAAAAAATGGATATATGACTTAAGTGTTCGCTTATTTTTGCAAAAAGAAACATAAATAAATCTACCAGAAACTAATAAAAATGATTGCCTATAGGAGATGGGCAAAATGGACTAAAAGGGTTAAGGATGGGAATGAAATTTCTCTGAGTATACTCTTCTGTACAATTTTAATTTTTTAAGTATAGATGTTATACATAGTTAGAAAACACAGAATTAAGTCAAAATGTTTTTAAAACACAAACAGAAACATTGAGTACAAATAATACCAAGTGAATCTAGCTTTATATCAAATTTATAACAACTGCAAAGTAAAAAAGTATTAATTCAAATGACTTTTGAACATGACACTCTAACTGTATATTCTTAGTGGGATGTTTTGTAAAAAAAAAAGGATAGTAAAGACATCTCAAAGTATATTTAGTTGGGTTTTTTATAATTGTCTTGTATAGTAATTCTGAAACTGTTTTGTGGGTAAATCATTTTTGTATAATCATTTTATATAATAAAACAGAATAAATTACTTAAATACATTGATATTTTGGGAAACCAGGATAGACTGAAGGAGGAGAAACATACAAATGCAATGGGGTAACGTGAGAAAAAAAATATGCCATTAAGATATAAACTGTAAATGTCAATACCTATTTAAAACATATTTCTTCAGCTCTGTCCGCTTGCAGGACTTAGAAGCAGTGAAACTCTTATTGCAATGAGCATGGCTAGCAGTCAGAACTTGATTCCTAAATACTATTCACTACTCCAGAGTTCCCTGGAGAAACAAATGGCTGATTCCAAGTATGGAACAAGAAAAATACAAAGTCTTATGTTATGCCAAAAAACTAGGAAGTGCTCAAAGAATTATGGGGCATGTCAAAAGGACAAGAGCTGGCCTGAAGGGGCTCCCACAGGCCAAATTTGGAATAAGCCAAGAACCGAAATGAATAATGACTGTAATGAATTGTAACATTGAGTAAAAGAATTTGTGAATTTAGCGTGACAGTACAAAAAGAAGGTGGGAAGGGTAAAATAAAATGGTCTTCTTTAAAAAAGAATACCAGGCCATACATGGAGAATAAATGTTATAAGTAGAAAATCTATATTCTGCAATTACCAGTGTAATAATTGAGTCAAGCAGGAACATCAATGGTTGCTTAAACCATTTAGAGCAAGTTTACTGGGGAATCCTCTTGGTCTCAAAGTATCACCTTGCAATTGTTTGTTAATTACAAACAGGGGAAAGAAAGTACCTTTACAACATGGAAATATGAGAGATACCAATCTAAACAGGCAGATGGCCAAATGACTAATGATGAAAAAAATGGCCTCATATATGCCTCCTGATGTGATTCAATGGGAAGGGTATGTTACGTTTGCAGTATTCTTACCAAAATAAAAATGATACCTTGAGTTTGTTCACAAGAAAATATAAAGAAAAAATAAGATTGGGGCATTAAATAAGATAACTGATATAGATTCTTAAAAAATATCAATGTCATAAAAGACCTGGGTGGGGGATATGGGTTAAAGGTAACTGTTCTAGAATAAAGGGAAGAAACATGGCAACCTGATAAAATGTGTGATTTTTGATTGGATCCTGAATAAATTTTTTTTGAAAAAGAAAGAAAAGGAAAAAACTATGAAGAAAATTTAAGGAAAAATTGAGGAATTTTTCATATGGACTGTATTTTAGATAATACTATTTATCTATGTTAAATTTCTTGGGTGTGACAATGGTTCTGTGATTATTTAGGTGAATGTCCTTATTTTGGGGAAAAATAGGTTTAAGTATTTAAATGTGAAATATTATGATGTCTGCAATATTCAAATGGCTCAGTGAAAACAAAAATGGGAAAATAATGGTAGTTCAATTTTTAGTTCTTTGAGAAACCTCCATACTGTCTAAAAATAGAACTACCATTTGATCCAGCAATCCTACTAGTGGGTATCTACCCAATGGAAAAGAAATTATTATATCAAAAAGATGCCTGCACCTGCATGTTTATCACAGCACTATGCATAATAGCAAAGATATGGAATCAATCTAATTGTGCATCAACAGATGATTGGATAAAGAAAATGTGGTATATATGCAAAATGGAATACTATTCAGCCAAAAGAAGGCATGAAATCATGTCTTTTGCAGCAACATGGATGGAACTGGAGGGCGTTATCTTAGGTGAAACAAGTCAGACACAAAAAGACAAATACCACATGTTCTCACTTATAAGTGGGAGCTATATAATGTGTACACATGGATGCAGGGTGTGGAATGATAGACAAGGGAGACTCAGAAGGGTGAGGGGGAGTGGAAGATGAGATATTAATGGGCACAATGTATGTCATTCAGGTGATGGATAGCCTAAAAACTCTTACTTCACCAATATGCACTCTATGCATATAACAAAATTATACTTGTATCCCATAAATTTATACCAATAAAAAAGAGAGAAAAAAAGCAAATATGACAAAATGTTAATAATAGGGGAATCTAGGTGAAGTATATATGGATGTTCATTGTGCTAGTCTTCAAATTGTCTGTAGATTTGACATTTTTCAAAATAAATAGGGAAAAAAACCCTCAACTCTTCATTTTGGCAAACTATTAATACATTTCAGTTCAAACAAACAAACAAACCAAAACACCACTATGTGCCAGCATCCTTCGCAAGTCTCTTAAGTAGACTTTTTGATTTCTCCTTAATTGGCCAAAGTTGTTTTAATAAACCCACAAGACTGTTTTTTATTAAACTGCAGAGAAGAGTCAAATAAGAGAAAAATGGCATCTGCGTGATCCAAAGGGGGGAAAAATCTGTCAAAATGTAATTTTGTTTTGTGTCTTTGTTGTGCCCAGCAAGTCATGCTGCTTTGTTATTTTTAATCCCAGTTAGAGAAGTTTAAATTTATTTTAGAAGGACATGTGAAACAAATCCCAGCAGGGTTGGTTCTTATTAATTTATATCTCTGGTAAGGTTGCATTTTGTTCTTTTAAAATGTGTTTTAAATTATTTTAGTCTGAGGATAAAAGTCCTGTTAAAAATTAGATGGTAAGTTGAAAAACTGATAAAGCTTTTATTTTTTTAACTATACAAGCTAATTTGGAACTTCTTGATTTTTATTATTGCAATGAATAAGGGAAGGAAAAGTGAAATTGGAGTGATTTAAAAGCTGGTTTCCAGCAAACTCTTCTCATTTGAAAAGAATATGCATTGTGTGTCCACATTTTTCATTTTTCACAATTTGGTTTTGCCACAGAAAGGAAAGAAGAATCAGGGGCTGCAGTCTGTGATTTATAAGGAGTAATGAATCCCTTCCTCAGCTAGAACTGAAAGTTTGACCTCATGGAAGTTTCTTGCAAAGACTTTTAATACCAAAGTGCTCCTGAGCCTAGAAGGAGAGTTAGAGATGGAGCTACAGAAAAGGTCACAAAGCCTTTACTCTAAGTGCCTGCTCCTTGAGGTGGGGACCACACCGCGGGCATCACTTAGGAGCTTGTTAGAAATGCAGGGTCTCTGGCCTCACTTCTACACAACTGTATGAGAGTCTGTGTCTTAACAAGATTCTCAAGTAATTTGTATGTATAGTAAAGTTTGAGAAGCATTGTTCTGAAAGAAGTGGTTCTCTGCTTTAGCTACTGAATCATCTGTGTACTCAAAATTGCTGATGAATGGTGTGGTGAGCCGAATTATGTCCTCCCAAAAAGATATGTTCAAGTCCTATCACCTTGTCCTTGTGACTGTGACCTAATTGGAAATAAGACCTTTGCAGATATTATCAAGATGAAGGTCATACTGAATTAGGGTGGATGCTAAATCCAGCCGGTGTCAAGAGAAAGGAGAGGGAGTTTTGGATGCTGAGACACAGAGGAGATGGGAAAAGGCCATGAGGTTACAGAGGCAGAGATTGGAGTGATGCGACTACAAGTCAAGGAATGCCAAAGATTGCTGGCAACTACCAGAAGCTAGGGAGAGGCAAGGAAGGATCCTCTACCAGAACCTTGGGAGAGAGCATGGCCCTGCTAATACCGTGTTGTTGTTGTTGTTGTTTTTAATATATATACATTTTTTATTTCAGCATATTACAGGGGTGCAAATGTTTAGGTTACATATATTGCCTTTGCCCTGCCCGAGTCAAAGCTACAAGCATGTCCATCCCCCAGACAATGCACACCGCACCCATTAGGTATGAATATACCCATCCTCTCCTCCGCCTCCCATCTGCTCAACATCTGATGAATATTACTACCATATGTGCTCGTAAGTGTTTATCAGTTAATACCAATTTGATGGTGAGTACACGTGGTGCTTGTTTTTCCATTCTTGTGATATTTCACTTAATAGAAAGGGCTCCAGCTCCATCCGGGATAATACAAGAGGTGCTAGATCACCATTGTTTTTGGTGGCTAAGTAGAACTCCACAGTATACATATTGGTCTAGGGAAGGAATTTATGTAGAAGACCCCAAAAGCAATCACAGCAACAATAAAAATAAATAAATAGGACCTGATCAAATTAAAAAGCATCTGCACAGACAAGGAAACTATCATGAGAGCAAATAGACAACCTACAGAATGGGAGAAAATATTCACATGCTACACATCCAATAAAGGGCTGATAACTAGAATCTATATTGAACTCAGGGAAATCAACAAGAAAAAAATCAAACAACCCCATTAAAAAGTGAGCAAAGGACCTGCTGAAACTTTGATTTTAGAGTTCTAGCCTCTAGAACTGTGAGAGAATACATTTCTTTTGTTTTAAGCCACCAAGTTTGTGATAATTATGGTAGCCCCAGGAAACTAATACACCCATGTCTCACCTCTAGAAATTCCAATTTAATTCTGCTGGGGTACACCCTAAGCATTAGGAGTTTTAAAAGTACTGTGATTCTAATGTACAGCCAAGTTGAGACTCACTACTCCAAATGTTCAGTGCAGATATGACAGCAGTTTCCTACCTAAGTCTGAGAAAAAGCCAAGGGAATTAGAGAGTAATGAAAACAACAATATAACTTAGTGAAAATGAAAGCTGAATGTTCCCAAGTGTTTGTTCACCTTAAAATTATGTTCAAAATAATATGTATATATAGTGCATAGCAAATAGAAATAATGTCCATTGTTTTCCATTGTTTTGTTTTGAAGATTAATAAAGATTTTTTTATAGAAAACTATACAAATTCTATAATAATTCAATAGAATCAGATGGACTCATTTCCTTACACTTGCACCAGAGTTTTTCATTGTTACAAAGCCAGGCTCTGCTATCTATCTGCTAGCAGGATAGTGCTTTGAAGGAGAGAAATTGTTATATTCTGACCTTGTAAAGCCAAGCCCCAAAAGTGGTAGCAAATGTCTAGCTCACAGTTCTGATCTTTTCCACATTTGTGAAATTTAAGCTTAATCTGAGAATTTAGCTATAAACATTCTCGAGTACAATATTTATTGTTTACAGGAACATTGAAGAGAGTGCATTAAATGTGTTATAAACAACACATTATTATTAGAAGAAAAAGAATTTTAAGCAGCTAACCTGATTCACATGATGCAGTAGCAGAGTTCTTAGTTTGTCTATGTATTGAAAAGCGTGTGAAAAATAAAGCCACAACTCCTTTACATGAAATCTTCGGAATATTTGGCAGAGAATTTGACAATTCATAAGACATATTTAGGTGGCATCCAAACAGGCATGTGAGAGCCCCCAGTTCCTGACCGAAATTAAGCGTTAAACTATAGAAAAATATCTAGAAAGATTATATACTAGAAAATAGGACTATGAGAGGATTTTCAAAAATTCATGTTATTTTACTCACTCATATTTTCTAGCTTTTCTTCCAAAAAAGTAGAGCATTTTTAATAAAAAACAGTTGTTTTAAATTTTTAATAAAAGGGCCAAAAGCAAGGAACACATTATAAGATAAATATTCATGGTGGGTTTCTAAGCCATGCCAAAAACCCTGGATACAATGAGCTTAGAATTAACCACGAATCTTAAAACACTTGGGGAAAATGCTCTAAATGTGACTCGTTCCCTACCATCAAGATTATTACTACTTTCTCATGTGAGTTATAGCTGTAGATAATCTTCTAAACTCTCCTAGAGAAAAGCCAAAGTAAATTAACAGTAAGTCAGTAAATTAATGCAACTAAATTTTGTCATTATGACTCTGTAGAGAGAAGCACAGAACAACACAACCACCCGTATCTTATGTTAGTAGTTGAGAAAGGTAAAGAAGCTAGAATTTAATGAAGCACTTGATCATGGAAGGTAATACAATAGTTGTAAATAAAAGCCCATTCAATTAACACTACCGCTATATAAGGTAGATAATGAAAGGGAAGCTCAGAGACTCTTGACTCACTTGTGACCATGCATTGAAATGCCAGAGCTGTGTCTTAACCCCACACTTTCTGATTTATAGTCCAGAAAGGTCTTAAATTTCAAGCTCAGAATACAATGATGTGCCTGAAGGACCAAGCAGGAGGATTTCCATAAGGCTATGTTTAATGTCGGGTTTAAGAGGAAACTGCTGAACCGAAAAAAATGCTGACGATAAAAAACAGGTTAAAGAAAATGAGGGTGTAAGAAAGAGAAAGAGTAAGACAATGAACAAATAATTAACAGGATGAAAAAGCAAATTAAAAAGAGAATCATGACTAAGTCAGTTTGGGAAAGCAGTTAGGTAAATTATGATGCATCAAGTTATTAATAGTAAAGAAGACCAAAAGATGGTCTATTGTTAGTGTGAGATACGTGTGTTTACTGATTAAAAAGTTGTTATATTCTTTGAAGTCCCACATTTCCACATAAACACTACACTATATTAATGATGATTGCCACAGCAGGTCAGAGAATTCCACACCCTAAAGTGCATGAAGAGGAGGATATAATTGAAGGAGCTCCATTTGCCCCACAGAACCTTTCACATTAATAGAATTTGGTATCACCAGTTATTACAAAAGGCAAGAATGAGATGCAATGATAAATGCACTAACGAAATTATAACTAAAAGGGAACTTTCTCAACCTGATAAATGGCATCTATGAAAAATGCACAGCTAAAATCATACTTTACAGGGGAAAACTGAAAACCTTCTTCTTAGATCGGGAACAAGACAAGGTTGTTCACTCTGCCACCTCTTTCAAGATTGTACATCCATTCCTAGCAGGGCAATTATTCAAGAAAAAGAAATGAGGCATTTAGTTGGAAAGGAAGAAGCAAAACGACCTCAATTTGTATATATAAAAAATGTTAAGGAACCCACCAAAAAACTATTAGAGCCAATAAATAAATTTAGCAAGGTTGCAGGACACAAGATCAATGTGCACAAAACAGTTGTGTTTCTACAACTATCAGTGAACAATCTTAAAGTGAAATTAAGAAAGCAGTTCCATATAAATAGCATCAAAAAGAGTAAAAAACTTAGAAATAAACCTAACACAAAAGTATAAGACTTTTACATTGAAAACTACCAAATATCACTTAGAGAAATTACAGATTATCAAATAAATAGAAAGGCATCCTCTGTTCATGAATTGAAAGCCTTACTAATGTTTAAATGGCAATACTTCCCAAATTAATCTACAGATTCAATGCAAACCCTATCAACCCTATGAAAATCCAAGCTGTCATTTTTGCAGAATTTGACAATATTATTCTAAAATTCATGTGAAAATGCAAGGGACCCATTATAGCCAACACAATCTTGAAAAAGAAAAATAAAGTTGGAGGACTTCCATGTCCCCATTACAAAACTCACTAAAAAGCTACAATAATGAAGATTGTGTGGTGATGGTATAAAGATAGAAATATAGATCAATAGATTAGAACTGAGAATTCAGAAACAAATCTATGGTCAATTGATTTTCAACAGGGTGCTAAGACAATTTAATGAGGAAAGTATAGAATTTTCAACAAATGGTACTGGGATAACTGATATCCACATGTCCACATGTAAAAGAATAAAGTTGGAACCCTACCTCCCACTATGTATAAAACTTAGAACAGATCAAAGACCTAAAATGTAAAAACTAAAACTATCAAAATCTTAGAAGAACACATGGGCAAGTATCTTCATGGGCTGATTTTGTATTAGGAAATGATTTCTTAGATATGAGACCAGAAGCACAATTAACAAAAGGGAAAAAAAATAGAATAAATTAGACATCATTGAAATTAAAATATTTTGTGCTTCAAAGGACACCATCAATGAAGTGAAAAGACAACCCACAGAATGGGAGAAAATTTTTGCAAATTGCATATCTGGTAAGGGACTTATATATAGACTATACTAATATACAGAACCTTTACAACTCAATAATAAATAATCAACCCAATTTAAAAATAGACAAGTTTTGAATAGACATTTATTCAAAGATGATATATAAATTCTCAATAAGCACAAGAAAAGATGCTCAACATTATTAGTCATTAGGGAAATGCAAATCAAACCTACAATGAGATATTTCTTCATATCCACTAAGATAGATATTATTAAAATGACTGAAAATAACAAGGGTTGGTGAGAATGTGAATAAATTGGAACTTTCATATATAGCAGGTGAAAATGTACAATGGTGCCACTTTGGAAAAATGTGCAGCACTTCCTGAAAATGTTGGTCATAGACTCACCATCAGAAACAGTAATCCCATGCCTAGGTCTATACCCAAGAGAACTAAAAACATATGTTACACAAAAACTCATACATGAGTTTTCATAGCACTGTTATTCATAATAGTCCAAAACTATAAACAACCAAAAATTCATAAATTTATAACCAATTGATAAATAGATAAACCAAATATAGTATATCTATAGAATAAAATGAAGGAATAAAGTGCTGATACATGCTGTTGTATGGATGAACCTTGAAAAGACTATGCTATGTGAAAGAAGCCAGACACAAAAGGTTACAAACGGTATGATCAATTTAATTTATATGAAATGTCCAGAATAGACATAGAGACAGAAAGTAGATGAATAGTTGCCAGGGTCTGAGGGGGAAAAGGAATATGGAAATATGGAATAACTGTTAATGTTTATAACAGGATTATTTTTGGTGGTGAGGGGGAGGTGAAAATACTCTAAAATTAGTGGTGATGGTTGTATAATTCTGTGAACATGCTAATAACATTTCATTGTTCACTTTAAAAGAGTGAATTTTATGGTATGTGAATTATATCTTAATAAAATTATTATAAAAAATGAGGAAACCTAACAATGATCCAGAAAAAAGAAAATATATTAATAACAAATAAACGAGATGCAAGGTTAAAATTAAGTATGTGGAATGATAGACTCACATACTTTCCTCATCTGCTTATTTTCTTCTGATAAAGACTTGACTACAGATAATCTTAATTAGGCTGCAGATCGAGCGTTCTTCTGGAGTTAAATGGCCCCTGAAAAAAATTAATTCCTGGCATTTGAGAATGCACAATAATAATAGCCACCTCTTCATCTCTTTAAAGTAAAAAAACCTGCCAAGAAACAAAGCCCACAAATGTGTACATTGCCTTCCAAAAACTAAGGGTCACCAAACATTGGAGGAATGTCTCCAGCATGAGAAACAATGGAGTCAAAATAACATTATGAAGATAATAGAAGAGAACTAAATTAAAACAAAACAAAGCAAAGCAAAGCAAAGCAAAGCAAAACCTTCTAATATTTAAAACAAGGGCAGAGTACTATTTAAAAAAAAAAGAAAAAGAAGAATAAATAAAAGCTCTTGCATATAAACAAATGACTGCAAAAATATCAATTAAAAACCTAGACATTCCTGACTCTTCATGTTTCCTGTGATCTTTCGCTGGTTCTTTCTCATCTGGGGGAGCAGAATTAGGGGTCTCAATAGGGGAAAGGAATTCCTCAAAAACTGATTCATGTGATTAACTGTACACCTCAGTAAATTCACTTCAAATCATTTAATTGTACACTTAAAATGGAGTGTTGGTTGTACGTAGATACAGTTGGAGCACTATGTATGTACTCTATGGACTACTTTGACAGAGTAGATTTTTGA
>CAUYRT010044291.1:0-14601 GCA_963574885.1 Lepilemur ruficaudatus | reverse complement strand
CATGGTGGCACATGCCTGTAGTCCCAGCTACTCGGGAGGCTGAGGCAGAAGGATTGCTTGAGCCCAGGAGTTTGAGGTTGCTGTGAGCTAAGCTGATGCCACAGCACTCACTCTAGCCCGGGCAACAGAGTGAGACTCTGTTTCAAAAAAATAAAAATAAAAAAATAAATGATTTAATGGGGCAAATTAAGAATCAGTAAGAAAGACTTCAGTTAGTTCCTTCAAAGAATGGGGATATCACTTTCTGTAAGACAGCCATACTACAGATAGATTACTTTAAAAAGACATACAGGTTTAAACGCAAAATCAATAAAATGCAAATGCATATATGTCCACATTAGCTTTTTATACAAGATAATCAAGAGTGTTCAGAAATTTTAAAACTAAAATGAAAGGGCACATTAAACTGAAGCTGCAAAAAGTTCATACAACTCACAAAAATCTACAGAACATTAGGTAGCCAGGCACAAAATAAAACGGTTTCTTTTTCTTTTTTTTCTTTTTTGAGACAGAGTCTCAGACTCTGTTGCCCAGGATAGAGTGCTGTGGAGTCAGCCTAGCTCACAGCAACCTCAAACTCCTAGGCTCAAGCGATCCTTCTGCCTCAGCCTCCTGAGTAGCTGAAACTACAGCCATGTACCACCATGCCTGGCTAATTTTTTCCTATATATTTTTAGTTGGCCAATTAATTTCTATTTTTAGTAAAGATGGGGTCTCGCTCTTGCTCAGGCTGGTTTCAAACTTCTGTCCTTGAGCGATCCGCCCACCTTGGCCTCCCAGAGTGCTAGGATTACAGGCATGTGCCATCGCGCCTGGCCCAAAACAGTTCCTGACAGTTAGTTTTAAGGTCATTTCTCCTAGCAGACATACCAGTAATGATTGGTTTTAACTGATCACTGATTTCCTCACTCAGTTAACAATAATACTATGCTCTCTGAAGAGCAAGTCAAGTGCTAGGTTAGACACTGTAAGCCATATAGTTCCCCTGGCCCACCTGCCTAAACTTAACCAGAGAAGCTTGTGAAAATGTAGGCACCCAGGCCCAAATCAGAGTCAAGGAATCAGAATTGTTGAGGGAGGGTCTAGGAATTCAAATTTTAATAAGTTCTTCAGTTGATTTCCCTATACATTAAAATTGTAGCACTAAGGGATGCAAAGATAAATAATTAAGACAAAGTCTCTGCTTTCAATACAACTATAATATAGCAAAGGGATAAATTTACACCTAGCACCAGATATAATAAAAAGTAAGAAGTAAAAAGTACCAAAAACTATATGAAAACTCTCTTCCAGCTAGGCAATAATAAAGGCTTCATGGAGAAGATAGGTGAGTTTTGAGTTGGAAAGAAAAAAAAAGGTTTCATACAGGGAACGTAACAGAGTGGTAAGGTACCAGCTTAGGCTGGAATGTGCAAGACCTGTCTACCACAATCAAGCCACTGCTTGAGCAGTAGGGCAGGAGCAGGAACTCATCTTCAGTCCTAGGAAGGGCTAGACCTAAGGGAAGAAGAAAACTCACCTTCTCTTTCCTTGCTCAGCTATGTGAATCATCAATTTCCAGTCTCTTCCATGAACTCATAGTATAATCTAAGGATGATGACCATCCAACCTCCACCCAATGGAGACAAGGCAGGTGTGTAGATTTTCATTCACATTCCACACTAAAATCATGAGTCTAACTTTGGCCTAAACTGTTTCTAATCACTTGACCCTTGACCTCTGGACTGCATGACTGCCACCTTTCATTACCCTCAATCTTGGATTTTGTGCCTGATTCTGATGCATCACCCAATTACAAAATACTGGAGCTGCAGCACTGAGGCTGAGGCCTCAGGTTGCCCTTCTGAGCCAGCACTGGTGTTACATACAAATGCAGCTCCACATGCACCATCAGAGCCGATCTGACCATCCAGCCATGGCTTCTTGCTCCAACATGGTGTGACCAGACATGCTTCCTGCCCTCCATTCCCTCAGCCCACAGAGTGACCGCAGTTGGGGGTGGTTCTTAAGATAATTTTTTAGCCCTTGCCTTCCTGTTTTTAGTTTGGTTCAGATCTTGAGCAGCCCCATGCAACTGTATTTATTTTTGATAAGATTCACACCTAAAGAAGTTTTTCTCCTTCCTGATCATTTCACTTGTGGCTGCAGGATTTTAGAGAACCTTTTGCTCTTGCAAGGAAAATAATCCAAATTCAGCAACCAAAAAAAAACAAAAAAATACTAGCAATAGAAGAGACATTTAATTAAAATTCTCCATGGTACCACAGGGAAAGCTAGGTGCCAGTTGGTACCTGGTTTCAGAACCTAGATTTCCTGTCTGTAAATTACTTTCCAGCATCCCACAATGAATGTTAAATTCTAGCTCTTAAGCAACGTCCAAATTACTTTATTGACTTAGTAGAGCCAAAGGCATTAAGCCAGGACCTCCTACTCACACAACTCCAGGGGGTTACTTTTCACATCATATTCAATGTAAACAGCATCCCTATAGATCACAACTTCAAAATACTAGCAGAATAGAGATTCAGGAGTTACAGGCCATATGCCAGTTACATGTTTTAACAAGTACCCTAGATGTCAAGATTTATTAACATATTAATACTTCCTATGCAAAGGAAGGGTCCAACAACTTAGAATGATTACTGTGGCTTTTTAACACAAATATTTCAGGTTTCATGAAGCTGTACTGGGTAAAAACAGCCCTGGACTACCAAACAGACACCATTAGCTTTTTTGGATGAATATTCGGTTTTGGACTGTGTTTCGGTACTTCATCTTTATCCAACCATTGTGCCAAATGCTTGTGATTGTCAAAAAGAATCCATTTTTCATCACGTGTAACAATATAGTGTAGAAGTGGTTCACCTTTATGCCTTGACAGCAAAGAAAGGCAAGCTTCGAGATGAATTCCCTTCTGACATTCATTTAATTCATGCAGAACCCATTTACCCAGCTTCTTTACCTTGCTGATTTCTTTCAAATGGTCCAATATTGTTGGAATAGTAATGTCAAACCTTGCTATTAATTCAGGCATAGGCTGAGATGGATTCGCTTCCACTACAGCTTTCGGCTCATCATTATCCACTTTGGTCTCAGGTCACCCACATGGTTCATTTTTAAGATTAAAGTCACCAGAATGGAACTTTTCAAACCAGCCATGTACTGTGTGTTCATTGGCCATATCCTTTCCAAACATTTCGTTGATATTTTTAGCTGTCTAAGCTGCATTGGTTCCAGGACAGAACTCATTTTCAAAAATAACACAAATTTTTTTACTTATCTATGGTTTCACAAAAATTACTCTTAAAAAAAAAATTTTTTTTTAGAGACAGGGTCTCACAGTGTTGCCCAGGCTACAGTGCAGTGGCTTGATCATAGGTCACAGCAACTTCAAACTCCAGGGCTCAAGAGATCCTCCCACCTCAGCCTCCTGAGTACCTGGAACTATAGGCATGACACTATACTTGGCTAATTATTTGTTATTTTTTTTGTACTAACAGAGTCTCACTATGTCGCTTAGGCTGGTCTTGAATTCCTCACCTCAAGCAATCCTCCCACCTCAGCCTCCCAAAGTGCTAGGATTACAGATGTGAGCCACCACACCTGGCTTCCCCTAAAACTTTAATCTCATCAAAAACAAACCTTGCTTGGCTGTCACTCTATAAAGTATTTTGCTGCACTGTCTCTAAATGAACTGTACTATCACCTAATTAGTTATTTTAGCACTGATAATACATCTATGCTGGGCATTTTGATTAATACAAAGATTTTCAAAAGATGCAGTTACAGTCCCAAGTTTAGTATAATAAGATGCCAACTCAACAGAGATGTAAAGAATGGAGGGAAACGAGTACTCGAAATGGGCTTCATTGACCTTGAAACGTGAGGAAGATTCACAAGGCCTGAAAAGGGATCAGAAAACAGCATAAACAACAGTATAGAAATAAGATATGCAAGCAAGCATTTATTCATTTACTTAGTGCTCACACCAGTGCCAGTAAATATTTACAAACTACCCACATTGTGTGGCAAACACACAGCTATCATTACCATGTTTTCTCTTTTAATCCTCACAACATATTGTAAAGACCTTCTTGTGTTATTCTCTTCCTACAGATGAGCAAACAGGCCCCCAAATTAAGGAACTTGCCCAAGATTATGTAGATATTAAGCAGCAAAGTGGGAATTCAAACAAATCTCCCACTCTCAACTCTGATGCCCTCTCCTCATCTATTATTTTAAGTGGGAACTGGACTGAAATAAGTCGGACTGGTGAACACAGATGCCGGTTACTAGCAGGAAGGGAACAATCCCAATGTGGAGGGATAAATGGGTTAGAACTTCAGGTAATTGGTACCTGGGAATCATGATATGGCCTTGAACAAAATGAAACCAGTGTTTTCTGAAGACGAGGTTTCATGGCCACAAGGAGGACAGACTGAGAGAAGACTAGCTGGCGTTAGAGAGACTTGTTTAGAAGGCTATTAAGTCATTTTTTAAAAAATGAAACAAAAACAAAAAACCATGGTAATGGCTAGGACCAATATAACACCAGGAAATGAAAAAGGAAAGAATCTCTGAAACAGTGACAACAGAAGATACTGATAACGAATAAATAAGTGATAACTGGCAAGAAGTAAAACTGTCCTTATTTGTAGAATCCAATGGAATCTAGGAAAAAAGCTATTAAAATAAGTGAATTTAGCTAAGTTGCAAGATCAATATACAAAAATCAATTGCATTTTTACATAGTAGCAATGATCAAATATTGAAAGATAAACACAATTATGACAACAGTATCAAAAACTGTGAAATACTAAGAAATTTGACAAAAGAGACATAATGTCTATACATAGAAAATGTTAAAACACTACTGAGAAAAAGTAATTAAAATGAAATCACTAAATTAGATCAATTTGTTAACTTTTTTGTAGAGATGGAATCTTGCTATGTTACCCAGACAGGTCTAAAGTCCTGGCCTCAAGCAATCCTCCCGCCTTGGCCTCCCAAAGTGCTAGAATTACAGGTGTGAACCACTACGGCACCCAGTCTAATCTTTTAATTTTTCTGCCTCCTAAATAAATGGAGAGATATACTATGTCCATAGATCAGAAAATTCATTATTGTTAGATGAATTTTTAATGTTATTCATCGTTATTGTAATTTATATTGTTAAATGTAATATTTAACAATATTGTTAAAAGTCAGTTCTCTCCACAAGTATTAATAGATTCAATGTAGTCCCAATCAAAATTCCAGCATGCTCTTCGTAGAAATTGACAAGCTGATTTCAAAATGTGGAAATACAAAAACCTAGAACATCCACAACAACCTTGGAAAACAATACAGTTGGAGGACTAACACTACCTTATTTTAAGTTAAGGTAATCAAAACAATGTAGTGTGGGTATAAAGATAAGACAAACAGGCCAGGCATGGTGGCTTATGCCTATAATCCCAGTACTTTGGGAGGTCAAGTTGGGGGGAGGATTGCTTAAGACCAGGAGCTCAAGACCAGCCTGGGCAACATAGTGAGACCCCAACTTTACAAAAAAATATAAAAATTATCCAGGCATGATGGCACTCACCTACAGTCCCAGCTACTCAGGAGGCTGAGGCAGGAAGATCGCTTGAGCCCAGGACTTTGAGGTTGCAGCAAGCTATGATAGAATACCACTGCACTCTAGCCTGAGTAACAGAGCAAGATGCTATAAGATGCTGCCTCAAAAAAAAAAAACTAAGACAAACATATAAATGGAATAGAGTCCAAGAATAGACCCACACATATATATATACATTTTTTTTTTTTTGAGACAGAGTCTCACTCTGTTGCCTGGGCTGTAGAGTGTCGTGGCGTCAGCCTAGCTCACAGCAACCTCAAACTCCTGGGCTCAAGCGATCCTTCTGCCTCAGCCTCCCGAGTAGCTGGGACTACAGGCATGCACCACCATGCCTGGCTAATTTTTTTCTGTATATTTTAGTTGGCCAATTAATTTCTTTCTATTTTTGGTAGAGACGGGGTCTCGCTCTTGCTCAGGCTGGTCTCAAACTCCTGACCTTGAGCTATCCACCTGCCTCGGCCTCCCAGAGTGCTAGGATTACAGGCGTGAGCCACCGCGCCCGGCCTTCACACATATATTTTTGACAAAGGTACAAAAGCAATCCAGTGGAGAAAGGATAGTCCTTTCAACTGGTGCTAGAACAATTGGATGTTCATATGCAAAAAATGAACTCTGATCCATAATATCTCATACTATATAAAAAAGGACTATAAATGGGTAAAAGATGTAAATGTAGACCCTAAAACTATAGAAATTCTAGAAAAAAACATAAAATATTTGTGACCTTGCATGAGGCAAAGATTTCTTAGATACAACAAAAGCATAGCATAACCCCATAAGAGAAAAAAAAATTATTTTATTCTACTCTTTGAAAGACACTGTTAAGAAAATACAAGACAAGACACACCCTGGGGGAAAATATTTGCAAAGCATATGTCTTTTAAAGGACTTGTACCCAGAACTTACAAAGAACTCTTAAAACTCAACAATAAGAAAATAAACAACCCAATTTTTCAAATGAGTAAGAGATTTAAACAGACACTTCACCAAAGAATATATATGGATGATAAATATGCACTTGAAAATATTTTAGAAAGATATTTTCCAAAGGCTCATTCCCAGATGGTCCTGTCTCATGTGGGGGTGAGGGGGAGACATCTCAGTGAGGAATTATAAGAGCGCCAAAAGCCAAATTGGAATGGCATCACAGGGTGGCAAAAATGAGGCTTCTGTCAAATATGTAGCTGCTGTCCCTTGTTGAATAATCTAGTCTTTGGAATACCATGATTTTAGTTTTCTCAGAAGAAGTAAAACAACAAGAGATACATAGTAGAGTATAATGTGCGTAAGGATTATAATCAAAAAGAGAATTTGTATGCCAGAATGGGGGGGGAACCTATTCTACTGGGGAGTCACCTGAAAACATTATGAAGAAAATAAAACCCAGGCGTTCTTGAGAGACTTGTAGCCAGAAAATAATTCAAGATTTAGTCCAAATTGTGAGAATATAATAAAAACTCAAAAACAACGGTCAGGGCTGGAATCTAACAACAGGCATGCTATATAGTTTTCCTCTGAAACATAATTTTTCTCTCTCCAGTTCTCCATTTCTACCAAAGATATATCTTAGTAGGACCAATTTACTTGCAAATATTTTGTTTTATTATACTTGGCCTGATGATTTGCATAAAGTACAGCAAGAATAATGATTGGCCATATAGGCTCTTTTTAAATAAGAGGATTCACCATCATCACCCTATATGAATTGGGTGAACTCCTCTTTTTTCAAGGTCCCAAAATATCTTGACGTTCCTAGGCCTGTCAGAAAGTGACACTTTTTACGTACTGCAAGATCAGGAATCTTGTAAAAGAACTGTTTTTTTGTTTGTTTGTTTTTTGAGACGGAGTCTTGTTCTGTCACCTAGGCTAGAGTGCCGTGGCATCAGCCTAGTTCACAGCAACCTCAAAGTCCTGGGCTCAAGCTATCCTCCTGCCTCAGCCTCCAGAGTAGCTAGGATTACAGGTGCACGCCACCACACCTGGCTTACTTTTTCTCTTTTTAGTAGAGATGGGGTCTCTCTCTTGCTCAGGTTGGTCTCGAACTCCTGACCTCAAGCAATCCTCCCATCTTGGCCTCCCAGAGTGCTAGGTTTACAGGCATGAGCCACCGCACCCAGCCTAAGAGAACTGTTTAATTAAAGTATAAGGCCAGTCTTTATCTGCATCTACTGACTTTATAAAGTCAACCTCAAGCCTTCAAAGCAGTTTGGTCACATCTGAAAATATGACATCTGAGTCAAAGCCTTGGTAAAGACAGAACACAAGTGTATCTAATGTGTTCTATTATAAAAGAAAAGATTCTTATTGAGCTTATGCAAATAAGTATACTGCCATAATGTAAGAATACTAATGAATAATTACCAAAATTTTAGAATAATCAAGCAGGGAGAAAGGCAAATGTTTCAATTTTTCTCACAAAAGTATACTTCACTCAATTGCTATAAGCTATAAATAGCTCAAAAGAAAAAGTTTTGACTCTGAAAACAAAATCATAAAAACAATCAGCAATGTTTCAAACAAAAAAATCATAAAAATCATTTTAGTCCTCTTATTTTCCTTGATGTTGGATTAACAGTCTTCATGAACACATCGGGTTTTTTTATTAGAGTTCTGGAAATTTTTATTTAGTCTAATAGTATGATCTCTAAAACTATCAGAAACCTGTATTCTACAGTATTTGTCAAGGGCTTTTCCATGAATTTCCTTGAAAAAGAAGCCAATTTTGGACTGTAGCTAATTATAAACCACTTTTTGAAAAGAATCAAAAGGCTTAAAACAGCCATGGTTAAAGATGCAACTGACAAAGAAATTTTGTTATTTCTGTGGCATACAGCCACAGCTGCCTAGCCATAACTGATAACATATATCAAAAAACATCTGAATTTTAAGAATCTCATATAACTTATTTTTTTATTTTTAGGACATGATTGAAAGTCATACAATTTTAGAACATATACTTTTAGAACACATTTATATAACCATAACCCAAAGAAAGTTAAACACCGTTTCTTATTTGATGACACGTCCCATGATTTTTTTTTTTGAAACAGAGGCTTACTCTGTGCCCCGCCTCCCGTTAGAGTGCAGTGACGTCATCAGAGCTCACTGCAGTATCAAATTCCCGGGCTTAAGCGATCCTCCTGCCTCAGCCTCCCGAGCAGCTGGGATTATAAGCGTGACCACCATGCTCAGCTAATTTTTCTATTTTTTTGTAGAGACAGGGGTCTGGATTCTTGTTCAGGCTGGTCTTGAACTTCTGACCTCAAGGAATACTCCCTCCTTGGCCTTCTGCTAGGATTACAGACATGAGCCATAAGCGTCTGATCCCATATGCATTTTTTGTTTGTTTGTTTGTTTTTGTTTTGAGACAGAGTCTCACTCTGTTGCCCGGGCTAGAGTGCCGTGGCATCAGCCTAGATCACAGCAACCTCAAACTCCTGGGCTCAAGCAATCTTTCTGCCTCAGCCTCCTGAGTAGCTGGGACTACAGCCATGCACCATGATGTCCGGCTAATTTTTCTACATATACTTTTAGTTGGCCAATTAATTTCTTTCTATTTATAGTACAGACAGGGTCTCACTCTTGCTTAGGCTGGTTTCAAACTCCTGACCTTGAGCAATCCACCCACCTCGGCCTCCGAGAGTGCTAGGATTACAGGCATGAGCCACCGTGCCCGGCCCCCCATATGACTTCTATATACCAAATAAACCTAATACGTCTCTCTTGGATTTCCAGAGGTTCCTATTGTTATGTTCAAGTTTGTTCAGGTCAAAAAGACTTAATTTTAGAATTTGAAATTTGGTTTGGGAAGTATCAAAGGTTTAAAATACTTAATATCAAAATAAGAAAGGTTTAATTTTGAGGAAATAGTTTGGCAATTTTTAAATAGTTAAAACATGTATCGCTGGCCTGTCTTTATTTTTGAATAATATTAATTTGGTCTCAGATCTTTACTTTCTATAATGTGAGATCTTTTGACATGCTGTCCCAGTTATTTTAAATTTGTTCCTTGAGAATAATTCTAAGTCAAGAATTTAAAATAAAAACAGGCAATGACTAAAAAAAAAAAAAAAAATGTATCTACCATATGATTCAGCCACACCACTCCTGTGTACTTAGAAAGAAAAAAAAAAACATATATCCATTAAACATTAGTAGATGAGTGTTCATGGCAGCTTTATTTGTAATAGCCAAAAACTGGAAACAACTCAAACATCTATCCACAGGTGAATAAATATAAACACATGTGATATATCCATACAAGGGAATACTACTGAACAATAAAAAGGAGTAAACTACTGATACACACAGCATCTCAACATAATTATACTGGATAAAAGAAGCCACTCCAAAAATGTAAGAAAAAATAGAAGAGAAGGAGTACACATCGTGTGATTTCATTTACATAAAATATATATGACATATATAAATATAAACATATATAGTGACTGAAAGTGGGTCAGTGTTTCTTAGAGACTGGGCAGGGGAACATGGGAGGGAGGGACTACCAAGGGGCACAGGATATTTTATGGAGTGACTGGTAAGTTCACTGTCTTAATTGTAGTGATAGTTTCACAGGTATACATATGTCAAAACTTATCAAACTATATACCTTAAATATCTATAGTTTATTGTGAGTCAATTATACCTTAATTTTTTTTAAGTGAAAGAATAAAACAAAAGTATATGGGGGGGAGGGAGTAAAGTTTAAGAAGAAAGCGTCAGAAAGGAGCACTGTTTGTTCAGGAGGCAGTGTAGATCCCTGAGGATTCCATGCAGTTTGAAACAGATGGATATGAGAACACAATGAAATAAGCCAAATGGACATCATCTGTAGGCAGTGAGAAACAGAGAAACATGGGTCTAAAACACAGAGTAATCACTCCTTGAGAAACAGCAGAAGACAACACAAGGCAGGGGAAGGTGCCAGGTAGCTCAATAGCTTATTTAATCTATAACACACTATTCATGGTGCATTCCTGTTGGCCTGTACGCTTTTCAAAATGCAAAAGACAGACGGCTCTTCTGGCTTATTTCACTGATAAATACAACTGAAACACAAGATGCAGATAAAGCCCACATCCTCTCACAGGTCCTGTCCAGACGATCAACCTGGGTTTAGTTTGCTTTGAAATGATATTTTTCAAAAGGATCTAACACACTTTGTATAATTCATTTTGATAATGAGTATTCAAAGAGAGACACAATTTAGCAGAAAATACCTGAAACTGACATACATTTCTAAGTTGCTTAAAGGAAAAAGGAAAACATCCAAAATATATCTTGTGCTATAAATGTAACTAACATAAACGTCATGCTCTAAATAGCCCAGTGAAAAACAGCTAACAGATTGCTTACATTGCTATCTCAATCAGAGAGATCCATTCCCTACTCCTTTGCCCTACCCTTCTGCTATAAACTCAAATGGCACCTTCTCAATAAAGCCTTCCTGAGTCCCCTCTTCACAGTGCTCCTTGATACAATTAATTACTTTTCTATCCTCAGAACAATACTTCAACAATAATACTTATCTCCTTAAGTTATTAGCGGATAAGTACTGTCCTACTCTCATCACAAAGTCTAAACACAGTGTTCTGTGCACCCTATGTACTAAAACAGGGAAAAGAGGTAAAAGTTTGATGGCATAAAGCCAAAGGTGACAAGACCTAGAGAGGTCTGGAGACCAAACCCAAGCCTCATCAGAGTTCTGGTTTCCTTTTATTAAGTCTGGTATTATAATTGCAGTTTATTGGGGTTAGAGGGATAGGTTCATTGGGGTTTATTACATTATCCTGTCTATTATGTGTATGTTCAAAATCCTCCACAGTAAGTTTTTAAAACATAAATAAAGGGTAGATGAAGATATGATTAAACTCTTCTTATTCTTACCTTCCTATCTTTGAATTTTCCTTTTTCCTTTTAACTTGATCTTTGCCAGCCTTCCCCACTTTGTTGTCAATAGGTCCACTGGATCATTAGCCATTTAACAAATGGTAGTTTGGAGGATAAAAGACAGACCCTTTGCACAGGCAGTGGAATTCCAAATGCTAGACTCTTGGCTCCACAATGTCTGATTCAGAAGAACTGCTGGGAGCTATTAGTTTAGCTTGCCCACCCAGGCATATAAGACTCCTAGAGTTCCTTTTACACCACTTCCATATGCCTCTCATTTATGCCTGCACAGTTTTGTGATTGTGTGCTTTCATTTAGTACAGGAACAGATCAGGCCCACTGCGACCACAGAAATTATTAGGAAAGTCCAAGGATAAGGAATCCAGAATGAAGCAGTTTCAAATGTGGAATTGCAACAGATCAGAATTATTTTTCTAGTGGGGCAATAATCCAACAAAAATGCATTTCAAATTCCCCAAACACAAGATAAGGAGGATATATGATGACAGTATGTGAGACACATTCTAGCATAAATGAGAGCACCTGCCACTCTGTAAGCATCCCTGTGCTTTCCCACCTCTGGACCTTTGTTAACACCCTCCCCTACACCTGAAAATGCAATCAATCCACTTACATTTTCCTTCATTCCTCCATTTTGGACTGTAAAAGCATACTCTTCCTTCAACAAACATTTACTGAACACTGCACCCTGACACTGTACTGCACTCTCACATTCGGGCCATAAACCCTTACTCTTAATTCATCTTATTACTCTACCTAGAGGCTATCTTTACTTTCTTGGAAGACCCACAGCACTTCTTTCATGTGTTTTTATGGTGTTTCTCACAAGTGGGCCAAGAACAGGCATGAGACCCAGAAGCTGGTCCAACTCAGCTATTTTTCTGGACTCCTACGTGGAATGCTGAGCGTATTCTCTCGTGTTCTCCTTCATGACAGTGAGATGTAAGGTCATGTAACTTTAGCCATTTTGCCACCAGAGGTGAAGGCAGCCTTACGGAAATGAGACACTGAGCAAGACAGAGAAGAGAAACAAACAAACTACGTTGTTCACTGATACCACAGACCTATTATACCAGCCAATCCTGAAGCCCCTGCACCCTAGCACTGGGCCTTTTCCAGTCCACAAACCAGTTATCTCCTTGCCATTTATGCTGTTTGAGTTTTAAGTTACCTAAAACCAAACCATCCCAAATGATTTGGGATGTTTATTTTCTCTTCAGTACTGGACTATAAACTCATTTACTTTGGTCCCCATAAGAAGGCTTTCTCCACTGGCTCCTCCTAGATAATATATGCAAAGAATTTTATTAGCTACATTAATACTATGCAAGTATATGATATTAGCAATAAAGACATGCACAAACCATTAAACAGAATAATGCAAAACTAATTTTCAAACATGAATTGTCTTCCTACTCACCATCAACTGATCATATGAAATTCTCTGCCAGTAATGATAGTTCCATGCTAAATCCTCCATACATAAATCCACTTCTCCTCCATAACAGCAGCATACATTACAAGATGACTGACCTTGGTTAAATGCAAAATCTATGGCAACAAATCCAAACCTTTTATTAATATTTGAGTTAAATGATCCACCAGGAAGTCAAGCCTGAAATCTGGTTCTAACCATCTGATTCCTTCAATAGATAGCAGAACACAGGCAGTAGGCTCCAAAACTATATGCAAGCTGCCTTTATAGTTGCTGGGTATTTTCAAGCAGGCCCCAAATTACAAAACAAACTGTTCACATTCCAAAAAATGTGTTTAGAGTCAGTTGTTTTAAATTTGGAAAACATTGTTTTCCCATTAAAAGTATTATTAAGGCCGGGCATGGTGGCTCACGCCTATAATCCTAGCGCTCTGAGAGGCCGAGGCGGGCGGATCACTCAAGGTCAGGAGTTCGAAACCAGCCTGAGCAAGAGTAAGACCCTGTCTCTACTAAAAATAGAAAGAAATTAATTGGACAATTAAAAATATATAGAAAAAAATCAGCCGGGCATGGTGGCGCATGTCTGTAATCCCAGCTACTTGGGAGGGATCACTTGAGCCCAGGAGTTTGAGGTTGCTGTGAGCTAGGCTAACACCACAGCACTCTAGCCCGGGCAAGAGAGTGAGACTCTGTCTCAAAAAAAAAAAAAAAAAGTATTGTTAAAAGATTCCAAGGAAGTAGACCCCAAAGCCTACAATAAACTCAAGTTCTTTTACAATGGAAAAACAGGCCAGCATTTCTCAAAATGCTCTATGTAATACTAATCTCTTAATATATTGATGGAGGGACAGTCTATGGCAGTCAAACGAGTTAGGAAACACTTTACAGTTATCACTTTCTTACAATTCACAATACAGACATCAGCTTATTAAAGGCTCTAAGAAAACATGCAGTAACTATCTGAATCTTTCACAAAGTGTTTTGATTATAGTGAGACCTTTTTCTTTCATAACTCCTTATTGATATCTTATAGTTTTGCAGTATATTCTTTGGGAAATACCACAATGAACAATATGATTGCAATAATAGTAACTAAACAAAATTTAACAAACTTGAATGTGGTTTTTGCTGATCTTGAATACTGGGATACAAAGAATAAAACTAGCAAAATAACAAAGTAGACAGAAACTTATGTAGGAGATTTTGGAACACGTATTTTATTTTATTTTAATTTTTTTGGAACACTTATTTTAAACACTGTCATACCTGAATCTCCTATTTCATTAAAAAAAATTAAGAATTATTGCTTTCTTCTTTCTTGATACAAAGATACTAGAAGGACTTCTACAGGACCAGCTCTGCTGATCTACAGAGAACCAGCGTGGGACACAGGACCTCAGTGGAAAACAGAGGTGAATCGGAAAACTTCTCGCGAAGTAGAGAGACTATTGGGTGCCTTAGAGAGGGAGCCCGGTTCCCGCTCCGGCCGGCTGGCCGGCCAGCATCTGTGCCGGGGTGTTTTGATTCCCCGGGGAGTCCACCCTTCCCCCACCGTGCCCCACACCCTCGCAAGCAGGGAAGTGGCTGAAGTCTGCGGGCAACAGTGGTGTAGGCAGACAGGCTGTGCTGCGGG
>CAUYRT010044288.1:0-16569 GCA_963574885.1 Lepilemur ruficaudatus | reverse complement strand
TCTTTTGCTCGGCTAGAGTGCGATGGTGTGATCATAGCTCACTGCAACTTCAAACTCCTGGGTTCAAGTTATCCTCCTACCTCCCAAGTAGCTGAGACTATAGGTGTGCACCATCACGGCTAGCTAATTTTTTCATCTTTTAGTAGGGATGGAGTCTTGCTCTTGCTCAAGGCTGGTCTTGAACTCCTGAGCTCAAGTGATCCTCCTGCCTTGGCCTCCCCTAGGGCTGGGATTACAGGTGTCAGCCACCACACCCATCCTCAGTACTAATTTTAAAAAAACATGATAAGAATCACAGTGGCTCACGCCTGTAATCCTAGCACTCTGGGAGGCTGAGGCAGGTGGATAGCTCAAGGTCAGGAGTTCAAGACCAGCCTGAGCAAGAGCGAGACCCCGTCTCTACTATAAATAGAAAGAAATTAATTGGACAACTAAAAATATATGTAAAAAAAAATTAACCGGGCATGGTGGCGCATGCCTGTAGTCCCAGCTACTCGGGAGGCTGAGGCAGAAGGATCGCTTGAGCCCAGGAGTTTGAGGTTGCTGTGAGCTAGGCTGACGCCAGGGCACTCTACAGCCCGGGCAACAGAGTGAGACTCTGTCTCAAAAAAAAAAAAAAAGTTTTTATAATGATGTATCACTTAATATTCTTTTTTTTTTTTTTTTTTTTTTTTTATATAAAGGGTCTTTCTGGGTTGCCCAGGCTGGAGTGCACTGGTGCAATCATAGTTCACTGTAACCTCCTGGGCTCATGCAGTCCTCCTGCCTCAGCCTCCTGAGTAGTTGGAGGCTACTACAGGCACATAGCGTCATGCTTGGCTAATTTTTTAAAAAAATTTTTATAGAGACAGGGTTGCCCAGGCTGGTCTCAAACTCCTGACCTCAAGCAATCCTCCCATCTCAGCTTCCCAAATTGCTGGGATTACAGGCATGAGCCACCACACCCGGCCCATCACATATATTCTTAAGTGAAAAATCACCCAGGATTCCAAATAGTTTATGTGATATAGTTTCAATTGTGTAAAATGTTAAGGATTGAGGCAAAGCAGAGTCATGGGGGACAACAAGAAAACCCTGGGCGTGGCATTTGGAAGGAAGCGTGTGCGGTGTCGCTGTGGGAGGCTGTGAGGAAGGATGCCCAGGCCCTGGCTCAGAAGGAGTGAGGCATCTACACACGTACTGGCCTAGCCTGAAGGTGAGGGCTTGGTTTGGTTTTAGTCTTAAGTGAGAAGTTGAGTAAGCAGAGTGGCAAGTGACAGTGGGCTGGCCTGGTGACATCTGCATAAATTATAAGGAGATTGGGTAAGTGCTGGACTGATGAATTATTTGGATGCTATTTAGCAATTTGAAAATGACTGCTATATGAAACAACATGAAAATCTCACAAACCTAATAGTCAGCAGACAGACTCTGTAATGCTCAGAAATGGGCCAAACGTATTTATAGGACTAGAAGCCAGAGAGTGGTTATGGCTGGAAGGGCAGTGTCCGGGAAAGGAAGAGACGGAGCCTTCGGAGGGGTTGGAACTATTTCGTATCTTCACCTTGATGGGGGTTACATGGGTGAATATATTAATAAATACATGCAAAATTTAAATGATCTGTACACTTAAAACTGTACACTTCCTGTACCTTATACCTCCCCAACAACTGCCCTCCCTCTCCCCGCACTGTGCTCCCAGCGTGCGGGCACCAGACCTTCACCCTCCGGTGGAAAATGAAAAAATCCTTCTCTACAGAGTTGGACCAGTTGTGTCAGTTTTCTATTGTGGCAAAACAAATCATCCCCAAACTTATTTCCTGAGAACATCAAGAATATCATGACTGTGTTGGTATGCCAGACTTAGCCGGACTTTCTCCTACTCCATGTGTCACTCACCTGGCCGCCTCCAGCCGGGAGCCAGGCTGGGGGTGGGGGCGGGGGACACATTCAGGATGGCCTTGCTCCCATGCCTGGCAGTCAGTGCTGGCTACGGACAGGGGCACCTTGGGTCCCCTCCACGCAGCCTCTCATCTCCCAGGGGCTCTCTCCAACAGATTTCCTTACACAGGCTGGCTTTCAAGAGGCTGAAAACAGAAGGTGTAACACCTCTTAAGCCTTGGCACAGAACACATACAGTGTAATTTCCAACTCATATTACTTATCCAAACAAGTTACAAAACCTGAACCTTGATGAGAGAAGTGACACAGTCACATTGTAATAGGGTGGCCTTTGGACACTGGTCTAAGAGGAAAGACCTAACCATTATTGCTGTCAGGGGTTCCCTAAGGAATTAGCTGAGCCGTATTATGTACAACAAAGCCCATGGTCCACAAGCAACACCCTCCCCCAACACACATCAGAGCTTCAAGCATTTTTGTGTTCTACTCCCAAATAGGAGCGTTCAACCAAAACACTGAACATCTGAAGAAAACTTCTAATATGAAAGAGACACAAACAAGCAATAAAGGCAGTAAAGAGCAAATTGGAGGAAATAAGTTTTAAAGGGAGAAGGGATTATTTTTAAACTTTCACCAATATGGGGGGGGGGGAGAGAAGACATTGTATCCATGAAACAAGAACAGGATATTCTATAAAAAGTAACATTCAGTGAACTAATCAATGTTCTTTGAAATTAAAAGCATCATAATAGAAATGAAACTCTTAACAGAAGGATTGGAAAATAATGTTGAACAAAAGTAGAGCAAATAAACAAAGAAATCAAAACTAGTAAAGAAATTAGAGGACTGATTCAAGATGATCAACTTCCAATTAATAGGAGTTCCAGAAAGAAATAGCAGCAACAAAAACTACAGAACAAAGGACATGATCAAACAAAGAATTCAAGAAAATTTCTTCAAACTGAAGTCCTTGGATTGCCACAAAAAATGTCCTCCAAAAGTCTAGCCCAATGATAAAAACAGTCTCATATAATCTTGAAATGCCATTACACCATGGACAAAATGAAGCTCCCACACCCTTCCAGAGAGAAAAAAAATTGGTCTCTATGAAGTGAATCAGGATTTATAATGACTTCAGACTTCTCAACAATACTAGAATCCAAGAGACAATAAAAAAAAAATGCCATCAAAATTTAAAGGAAAGTGATTTTCAGCCAAAGGTTTTATTCCTAGCCAAACTACCAAGAAAGTATAAAGGTAAAAGAATAACATTTTCATATATTCACAAGCCCCAAAATTTGCAATCCCATGCACCCTTTCTCAGAAGGCTCCTAGAGATATGTTCTACCAATAAAGAGAAAGATGTGGTATCTAAATTGCTCAGAGGGGAGAGAATCCCCAGATGATGGTGGGGAGGTCTCTCAGACAGCAGTCGTGCACCAGGCATGAGGGTAACCAGTCTACAGCTGGTCAGAAGGCCCAGAAGAGATCTATTTCACCAAGGTGAAATTGATAGGATTCCTCATGCATGAGATTATCTTAAGAAAGGATTTAGATAATTGGCGGGGGACCTGAAGTTAAATTAATGATAAGAAAACCAAGCAGTAAAAAAATACAATTATTAATTCTATGGGAAAGAAAATGAACAAAAAGGAAGAGTAATTATAGTATACTATATGGCTCAGTCATTACACAGTCATTATGTCTGTGGATATAATGTTTTACCTCAAATTTCTAGTAGTTTGTAGTGAAAGAGCTAACAAAGTAGGTTAGTATCCACACAATGCTGGAGCCAGAAGGCTTGTATTATCTTCTAGGGGTTACTGTACTTCAAAGGGAGGAAGAAAGCCTATCTGGAGAATCCTGGAGGATTTTTAAGTGTTCTGGCTTATCTCTGAGGTTGATTTATATTTCCCCTAATAACAAGCTCTCCATAACCGATCATAAATATTTGAAATATGGCACATACTAGACTCACAGTCTCTATTTCATTATAGAAGACAAATCTGCATGTGTGTTTTCTGAAGGAGCTCTTCTTATGCATTTTGCTTTATTAAAAATCCTGAGCTCCTTTTTTCATTGCCCTGAAATGATTAAATATAAATGCTCACATTAATGAATTAAGGCTAAAATCCAATTGTGCCCAGGGCAGGATGATCAGAAATTATGCAGAGAAGTGCAAAGCCTGACAGGCGAGCTTGGCTAGCAGGCAAAAGTGGTTCCAAAATGTAAGAAGAGGGAAGAAATAAAACTACAGAGCAAGGAGGAGTGAATGGAGGGAGAGGAAAAGCAGACAGGAGGAAACATGGGAATTCTGAGACTATCTGCACCTGAGTAATCATTAGACTCGGCTGGGGAGCTTTGGCAACTACCCATATTCTGGCATTTAGGTTCAAGTGAGCAGGTCGGGCCCCCCAAATGTATATTTGTAAGGGGTTCTGTCAAGAACCCCTTGCAAGATCAGTCCTGCTTGGAAACCTGTCCTGGATTCAGGTGGAAAAAAGCACCTACATCATCTAGAACAACTGCTTCTCCAGTTATTAGTGGAAAAATTCACAATAGGAGACCACACGACTCTTTGGATAAGTAACCCCATGGAAGACGGGTTAATCTGTAAGTTTGTTTTGCACACTAGTGTTGAGTTTGCGGAGGATGAGGAAACTCCTTTGCCCAGACATTTTTGCGGCCATGGTACGCGTGGAAAGAGGCACCTTACTCAGACACACACAGTCCTTTATCGTGAATAAATAACATCTATTATGACATAACCGTAATGGGCTTAGTTTAAAATGTTTTTGCCTTAGCTCAGGTGGAACCCCAGAAGCGAGAAGGCATCCACAGGAGCTGTCCGCGGTGCTGAACGCGGTGGCCCGAGCCAGCCTTCGACCTTCCCAGCAGGAAAGGGCTCTCGGTCGTCCCGAAGCCCGTCTTCCTCCTTGCGCTCGTCTCTAGTTCCTTCCCTTCCCAATACCAGCACTAGAGAGGTGGACACTTTACATTTTGTCCTGGGCGGCAGATGATGTCGCGTTGGATTTCCTCTCCCTCCTTCTGCCCCTCCCGGGGCTGCGGCGGGTGGGCACAGCACCCTCCTCTCCTTAGCCCCCTCGGCGGAGCGGCGGGGCGGGGACCCCCAACCCCCCGGCCGGGCGCGGCTCCCCCCACGCTCGCGGCGGCGCCCTGGGCGCGCCGGGTCCTCTTCCTCCGCGCCCCCTCCCCGCCTCCCCCGCACCTGCTCCTCCTCCTCGGTCCCGCCCTGCGCGCCGGCAGCCCGGATCCCGGCGCTGGGAGGAGAGGGGGCGAAGAAGGGAGCACAAAGGGCGGAGCGCGGCGCGGGCATGGACGCCGAGTACCCTGCCTTCGAGCCCCCGCTCTGCAGCGAGCTCAAGCTCCTGTGCAAGCGGCTGCAGGAGGCGTACCGCGAGCTGAAGGAGGACCTCACGCCTTTCAAAGATGACCGCTACTACAGGTAGGCGCGGCGCGGGGAAGAGCCGGGGGTGCGCCCGGGGGCCTCCGGCCACCGCTGTCGCGGCCGCTGCCTCCCCGACCGCGGCTGCGGCCCCGACTCCCAGCTCAGCCGCCTCGGCCGCCGGGCGCCCGGGCAGGGGCGGGGATTCTGGCTGCGGCTTGACTGGGGGTCAAGGGCGATCCGGGGAGCCGGGGAGAGGGGAGTTCTCGGCTCCCCAACACCTGAGCCGCGGGCTTCGGTCCCCTCTTCGCTCCTCCCTCTCTCCCTCCTCTCCCCCATGCCCGCCGCCCCTGCCTCCGCTCAGGCCTTGCTGCGCCCGGCATTGGACCCCCCTACAGCGTCCGGGACGGAGGGCCTTGGCCTCGGCTCTGAGGTCCTCAGGCCTCGGGCTTCGGTGGAAACCTCTGCGGCGCAGGCGCGCCGAGGGCTCGGGCAGATGGTCTCGGGCTGAGCGGCTCCACGGCGGAGACGCGACGGGAAGCCATGGAGCTTCCCCGCCCCCACCCAAGGAGCTTTTGGTTCGGGCCTGTTCGTGTTCATTTCCGTCCCCTTCCCCCGTGGCCAAGGTGAGCGCGTGGGAACCGCAGACCCTTGCCCAGGGCCCGGCCCTGCCTCCCGGTGCTCGGCCGCTCTGGTGGGGAAGCGCGTCCGCCGCCGGCGTGGCTGGATTCCCGGCCGTGCGTGCTGCAAGGAAAGGACTCTGCCTACCCGGGGGCAGGAGACGCAGAACCTAGGCTGCGTCTGTTACCAACTAGCTCTGCGACCTGAGAACGTCACCTCACTCTGCGCCCCGAGCTTTGTCATCTGTCAAATGGGAAGCTTGACCCAGAGGTCTTTGAAAGTAGAGGTGCGAGTAATGATTAGCTCGCTCGGTGCTTAAGGATGGCGAGTGTGTCGCTGTACCAACAGTAGTATACACATGCTCAGATCTATCACACTTGTCACGTATTTCCAAAAGCTGAATGGCTTCCTAGGGGATAATCAGCAATGCATCATGACCATGGTCAGGATTACTGAGTGGAAAAGCCCATTTTTAGAAAAATGTAAAAGGTCACGTGATGTAGCTTTGGGATGAGACTCACTATCTAATGGGGCCTCCTGGGGGGACCTGGGAGTAGGTAAAAGAACCCGCAGAGCGTTTCAATCATACTTTGGAATAAGAGTATTTCCAATCTCTTTTTCTACTAATTTCCCCCCATTCTGTTTTTTTTTTTTTTTCCTATATGTGTTCTGTTGCTGGGAACATTTCTTTGGCAAAGGAGTGAGCGAATAGTAAAATGGCCTCAGTGCAGGTAGCAGAGAGAGAACACAGCCAGCCCAGGGGCTAATCTACAACTGGAACTTCATTTGCCCATTTATTCAAGTAATAATTATTGAGCGTCTTCTATGTTCCTGCTATTGTTCTAGGAGGTGTTGCAAATACAGCGGTGAGCAAGACAGACAGGGCCTCGCTGGCATGGGGCTTACAGATAATAAACAAGTGATTACATGTCGCGATGAGTGCTAGGAAGATAATAAGCCAGGTGATGTAATAGAGTGACAGGGTGCTACTTCAGGTGACATTTGTTTGAGAACTGAAAAATGAAGAGCTCACTAGACAAGGAGCTGGGAAGGAAAGTTCCAGAAGAGGAAGGAGAAGTGCAAAGTCCCTGAGGCCGTAGAAACATTGTATTTATATTCAAGGGACAGACAGAAGATCAGCGAGGCTGGAGCATTGTGGTCACAGAGATGGGTAGGGCAGGTCGTGAAGAGCTGTGAAGACCAGACTAAGGAATATGGATTGCATTGGAATTGCAGTGTGAAGCCACTGGAGGGTCTGCCGTGGGGGAGGCGACATGAACAATTTGGCTGCCTGTCCTACAGCAAGCCTTCGCATCTTTGCTCCAGGAGCACCTTCCTTAGTTGAGTTCTGTCATGAAGACAAATGCTGCACGGTTGAAAGGGATTGTAATGGATCCTGCCCCCTGCCATGAGAGTGAGTTGGCTGCAGAGTGCTTTGTAATATTTTGTGTGGACAGAACAGTTAGGCTGAATCACAAAGACTGTTTTATAGTGAGGTGTTTTTAGATCACTGAACTATCAACTATTGCTCCATTGAAGTTTTATATCAATGGAATGTACCTTTACAAAATGAGGTGAAATACTCTTGGGTTTCTAAGTTGGGAAGCTGCTAGTTACAGCTCTTGCATCTGTCTGGCTGGAAAGGGAACTTGCTACTACATTGTTTGTTCCTCCTCTTCTCCCAGCCTCATTTCAGTATTAGTGATTTATGACTAAAATGCACCAGCCCTTTTTTCCCTGGAGGACCAGGGACTCCCCTCACGTGACTGACAGTTTTCTCATAACGGAGAGGCAAGGAACACAGCTGTTAATGCTCCACTTTCAAAAGGTGGTTGGCCCCTCTGCCTGGTATTTGCATATTAGCTGCATAATTTGGCATCACTGAAAGGCTGCAGCCATGTGATTAGGGGACGCATGGTCTTTTCCCCAAAATGACAGATGACAACTGTACTGCCTGCCAGGAAAGGGAACAGTAGGCTGGGGACACAAAATCTTGGGTTCTAGTCCCAATTCTACCCTTTGCTAACTCCCTAGCCAAGGGGGAAACCATTGAATTTCACTGGACAACCAGTTTCCACATCAGAAAAATGAAACCTGTAACTGTCATCTTCATAAGGCTGTTGTAAGACTCAAGTGCTTTGGCCGGGCATGGTGGCTCGTGCTATAATCCTAGTACTCTGGGAAGCCAAGGCGGGAGGATTGCTCGAGCTCAGGAGTTTGAGACCAGCCTGAGCAAAAGCAAGACCCCGACTGTACAAAATATAGACAAATTAGCTGGACGTCGTGGTATACACCTGCAGTCCCAGCTATTGGGGAGGTTGAGGCAGGAGGATTGCTTGATTTTGAGGTTGCCATGAGCTAAAATGATGCCACTGCACTCTAACCCTGGTGACAGAGTGAGACCTTGTCTCAAAAAATGAAAAAAAAAAAAAAAAGACTCAAGTGCTTTGTGAAGAAAACACTAAAGATGCTTTCAGATACAGATAGCAGAACTAAAGCAAGCCAGTCTAAACAATGAAGTAACGGATTGGGTTGTTGATCCAGCAGCTTAATGATGCAATGCAATTCTTTCTTTTTAAATTGGTAGCAAATGGCTGCAGTAGGCTCCTGATGACCACTGGGGCTAATGCTTCTCATCCACACTCAGGGGGAGAACTGGCTGGCTGTGGCTGTCTCTAAAAGGAAAAGAATAGCCTGAAATCTACAGCAAAACTCCTTCTCCACACCCCCACCAGAGTTGTAACAGTGAAGAAGACGAACATGTTGACAAGGACGTAGAACTTTCATACACTGCAGATGGGAGGGCAAATTGGTATAATCACTGTAGAAACCATGTGGCAGAATCTACTAAAGTTAAACAAACATACACATTCCCTTTGGCCCCGCCTTTTCTCTCAGGCAGGTACCCTACGTGTCAAAGGACACAGACTAAAATGTTCATAACAGCACAAGCTGTAATACTTCTAAATTGGAAACTAGCCAAATACTCCTCAGCAGTAGAATGGATAAATACATCTGGCTTAGTCCATAATGGAAGTTTATATGATAACAAACAGTTTACCACTACACACAACAATGAAAGTGAATCTCACACACATAGTGTCGAGTAAAACAAGCCAGACACGAAGAGTACGTGCTGTTAGATTACATTTACATAAAAAGGCAAGATGACTACATGGTTAGAAGTCAGGATAGTGGTTACCCTTGAAGGGACAGTTACTAGAATGGGGCAGAAGAGGGTTTTCTCGGAGCTGGTAACATTCTGCGTCTTAATCTGCATGCTGGTTGTACAGGTATGTTCAGTCTGTGAACATCTATCAGGTTGCATGCATGATATGTGTATTTTCCTGTATGTGTTTTATATTTAAAGCAAACAAACTACTGCATCTCATTGGATGAGGACAGGGCCACTTGCCCTTTCTTGAGCACATACTGGCAAGAGGGTGGAATTAGACTTGGGCACATCAGAGACCCCAGGAGCTGAGGGTGGAGCCAGTTTTCCCTCAGGCATAGGTCTGCAGGGAGGAAGGGTAACAGCCGAACCAGCTGGGGTTCTGTGAGGCAGGCGCCGTGGGGATGAGTGCCGAGCAGGCAGGCTCTGTCTGTGGCATGAACGGCAAAGGGCCAGGGAAGGGGGGCGGGTGATAGGTGCGTTCCTTAGAGCTCAGTTCTCGGAAGTTGGTGGCTGGCGTTCTGCTACTCCGAACTTTGTTTCTTTCGTGATGACGAAGTTGGGCTTGAGTTTTTGGGGCAGTGAAGATGCCCAGGAGTGCCCTCATCCAAGAGGCTTCCAGAAGCAACGTTTCATCACCTCATCAGAGCGCGGGGCCGGGCCTCAGTTATCTGGCCATTTTCGCAGGCACATGGAGAGCGCAGCCTGTTGCAGTGAAGGCTTCACACCAGCCAAGCTTCGGACTAAGGTGCTGGATGCCAGGTTATTTAATTGGGAGACATTGATGAGACCCATGAGAAAACAGAGCGTGGGGGGCCTGGCATCAGAGCTGGGGGAATGGGTTAGATCAGGGATTCTTGGAAGCACCTGGTGGATCTTTTAAAGATACAGATGCCCAGGCCTCACCCCCAGGGGTTCGGGTTTAGCTGGCCGGCCGAGTCTCTGGCAGGCTGGAGAACCCATGAGGGGTGCGTGGACCGTGCATGGGCAGCAGGCTGAGTGGCTGCGGCATGCCTCTCCCCCAGGCTGGACTTGCCCGCAGCAGCGGGAGGGGCAGTCAGGAGCGGGGGCTGCCTCTCCCCACACAAAGCTCGGCGGCCACTGTCAACCATCGCCTGGCCCACGCTTCAGGCGGGCCCCTTCCTTTCTGGACTGGTCAGGTGACAGTCAGCGTTAGAGGCCCGAGGGCCGCGTTTTCTGTTTAAGGCAAACCCACATCGCTCCAGCCTGACGCAACTGTACTGATTGCCGTGAACGTTTCAGGGGACCATCTTTTCCCCTCGTTTCAGGTATCAGAGACGCGCTGCTGTAACTGCTGGCTGACAACTCTGCCTTTGTTTCTTTTTTGTTGGGAGGAGACAGTGAGTATCTCTGATGCAACTGTGACTTTGGAAGCAGCTCTCTGTCTCCATCAATTCAAAGTTAGACAGATAACGTCATTCAACTTAAATGCTTGAGGGGACTTAGGCTTAGGTATGGCCTGGCTCAGTGATGGCTCAGTGATGGAGGCGGGTGTGTTGTTTTCTACTTGGGACCATGTGTGCACCCCGAGGGGCCAGTGGTGGATGCCAGGACAGGTTGAGAGTCCCCAGACACAGCCGTGTCTGTGAGCAGCGTGGCGGCGGGGGAGGGGGCAGCGCTGAGCCTCCCCCATTCCTGCCAGCTCTCCGCGTCCTCCACGGGGTCCTGCTCCACCCGTCACTCCAGCTTGTTCTTGTGTCTAAATCGTCCCCTCGACCTTGATTTCTTCCCGTCGGCCTGCAACTCTTTGTCCACAGGAACTTCCCTCAGCCTGGCCTCCTTCGGGAGCAGCCTCACCGTCTTCTAGACCACGTGGCTGGCTGGTTCTCCCCACGTCCAGTTGTCACATAAATGGGAGGCACGACTGTAGCTCACGGCAACCTCAAACTCCTGGGCTCAGGTGATCCTCCTGCCTCAGCCTCCCGAGTAGCTGGGAATACAGGTGCACACCACCACACCCAGCTAAGTTTTCTGTTTTTTGTAAAGACAGGGAGGGTCTTGCTGTGTTGCTCAGGCTAGTCTCAAACTTCTGGCCTCAAGTGATCCCGCCACCTCAGCCTCCCAGAGTGCTGGCGTTATAGATGTGAGCCCGCCTCCCTTCTTTTTAATACACCCGCGTGGCTGGGAAAGTGCCCTTTTAGCTATATTTGCTCATGGGGAAGCACATCTCGCAAAGTCATGTGGATGTTCAACCTTCAAGTCTGGTCAGGGTTTGAAGATGGGGTTTGTGTCTAAGTGAAAATAATCGCCAGTCTCCCAGGCGTGTCTATCTAGCGTGACTGTCGCAGTCTTTCTGATGTGTAACCCCATGCTCGGGGGGGAACAGAGCCCCCAGTTTAGGATTCAGGCCAACAGAGATTATTCCCAAGTCAATCTGGAAAGGGCGGACATGCCTTCTGCGTTGAGGTGATGATCTAAGGAGCACCAGAACTTACCCTAAATTTAAAAAATAGACAGTAAAAAAAAGCTAGGAGCTCCAGAAATGGAGGCCGTGCTCAGCTTCTGCAAGGTGGGAGTCAAGACAAAAGCCATTCCCTCAGGCTGCAATAGAAATTAGAACGTATTAGAACTTCGCTGTACTTCTCATCGTTGCGAGCCACGTCAGAGACACCTAGTGGCATTCATTGTCACTTTATAAAGATACAGTACTGCAGCATTTAAGACTATTGGTTGCAAGTACTAGTTTCCGCCCCAAAGAGGGAATTTATTACAAGGGTTCGAGGATAGTTCACGGAACCAAAGGGCAAAACTGCAACTGGACCCAGGAAGGAGCTGGCACCGACAGTGTAGACTCCACGGCTCGATCTTTCTGGTCTCTCTCGCCAGTGCCCCACACGACTGGTTATCACATTTGCTATACATCGGAATTCTTTGGGGAGCTTTGAAAATCCTGATGCTTAAGCCCTACTTCAGATCTGATTTAATTGGTTTGGGTTTAGCCTGAGCACTGGGATTATTTTAAAGCTCCCCACGTGATTCTAATTTCAGCAAATTTTGAGGTCCATTGTCCCAAACTAATTTGCTCCTCTGTCCTTATGTCTCCTCTGCCCAAGAGCCCCCAATCTTTGATCGCTACCACTCCTCCCTTCTCCTGCTTACCCTGCCTATGCAGCAGGAGGAGATCCCCGCCAGGCGGGCGTTGATGGAAGTCAAAGCCCTGAATCCTGCTGGGTCTTCCCGCTCATTCCCCAGTCTTTGTAACGACTCTGAACCTTCCACCTGTTCGTACTGGATTCAGCTGGCAGGCCCCCCTCTTCCCCTTGGCATTGCCCATATCCACCCCCACCCCTGGCCTCGGCTTCTTGCCGTGTTTCCTGCCCTGTCCTGGGGAAGGTTCGCGTGGCTCCCAGCCCCTGCCCCTTCGCCTCCGCAGACCCAGGAGCGGGGGTGCTGACCCGGAGGAGGCGCGTTGGCCCCACACTGACCGGACTGGGCCCCATAGCCCCATTGGCTATACCAAGTAACAACCTGGAGGTGTAGGTCAGACTTTGGCCTGAGGGAGACAGGTGACAGGACAGAGTCAACAGGTTGTTTCCAAATACTGTGGTTTCTGGCGCTCTCCTGAGAGATTAAGAACCCAGCTGTGTTTGCATGAAGCTCTGGGCAGCTCGAGCCCTCGCATCCACGCTCCCGCCTCCCCGTCCTGCTGCATGCTCCCTCCTTCGGGTTTCCCTGGGATCGCACCCCTTCCAACTGGACTAGCGTGGAAACTCCTGCCTCAGGTTCTGTTTTGGAGGGCACCAAGCTAGGACATGCTTTAAACGTTGAGACAATCTTGCCCAGTAACTCATAGAAAAAACATGGGCTGGAAGTCGAGTGACCAACTGTCCTGGTTTGCCTGGGACTGAGGGAGCTCCGGGGACATGGGACTTTCAGTGTTAACATTTGGAAAGTCTCGGGCAAACCAGAACCAGCCGGTGGCTCTTGCTAGAGGCAGGAGCACTCTCGGCCCCTCGCCTCGAAATCGTGCACTTACTGGGCCTGCAACGCCCTTCCCTTTGCCGCCGAGGGAAGGTGTCCCCCATTCTCTGCACTGTCGGAAAATAGGCCGTCACGTTGCTAGTGACCGGCAAGTCCAGTTGAGTCATTTGTTCCATACACGTGGGTTGGGTGTCTTTCTGCCCCAGGCCAGCTGCCAGGTCCTGGGAAGAGGAAGACAAGCAAAAGCTGGCACAGTGATATCACAGGGGAGGACAGTGGCGTGGCACTGTTCAAACACTGGATGTAAATTAAAATACATGTTTCAGTCTGATAAATTGGGGCTGATACTTAGAAATTCCTCAACTAGCAGAGGCAGAGACGGGGCAGGGTGGTTGTTCTGGTGACTAATTCCTGGTCGGTGGAAGCCCTTGGAGCTCGTGGGGACATGGTGCTCCCCTGCTCGCTGTGCTGCTCCAGAGCTCGTGAGGGGCAGGGACGGCCATTTCTGCTCACCAGGCTTTGCTATTGCAAATGCCAGAGACCGGCAGGGGCCCAGCGGCATAAGGATATTTGTTTTAATGGTTGCAAAGGGGGCAAAATGAGATAGTATGTGTATACTCCTTAGCATGGTAGTAACCTTTAAAGTGATTCTGGAAGTTCTGTGAGTAATTATCTCACCTTTGGAGATGAGGGAAAGAGAAGAAGAAAACATAATTGTTCACAGGCTTCAAGACTATGGTAGTGTACCCTAAATAACACACAGAGGGAGGCTCTCTACAAGAAAATGGTGTTTGTTCTGGAGTAGAACACTGCAGTGGGAGTATTCATTCTCTAGTAAGTTATGTGTGTTTTCAGGGAGGTAAAGGAAGATAAAGGTTTTTAAAGGAAAAATGAGGAGGATTATATAATTGTTTTGAGGTCATTATCCTTGGCTACAAGCATCACTAACAAGGGTGATGCCCGTCTGAGGCTGGACAGCCAGTTGCTGTTGAGATGTCCTCACAGAAGGATTTTTTGTAGGAAGGTGTGATGGCCTTTGTGCAAGGTTGTGGTTTTTGCAGAGTCTTCCGTGATAGTTTATGTTATCAGGCATTTACGCATGAGAACCCTCTCTTCATGGCCTTCCCAGCTCTATTGGTTAGGGTTTTTTTTTTTTTTTTTAAACACAAGTGACTCCATTTTGATTCTGACAACTTTCACAATTCCCTCTTTTGATCAAGATCTTTCTCTGAAAGCGTCAATGGTCACTCTTCCAGTGGTTAGGCTCCGACGTCCCTCGGTGCTGGGATGGACGTGCCTTGGTTGCTGATCCGATCCCATGTTGGAGGGAGTGCATGGCAGCTAGGAGTCAGTGTCAAAGCCCTTTTAGCCACATTGGAGCAACAAGGGAGGCAAGAAGAGAGTGGCTCTCAGGCTCAGTGTACCTGGAGTCCACTGTTAAGTTCAGTTTTGTCTGTTTCATAGTCTTTTGCCGTTGTCTTAATAGTGCTGGGCCAGCATGTGATGTTAGTTGTGCTTCTGCAAAAATTTGACAAGTAACAAATACAAAGTTTAAAAAGGGCAAACACAAAATAAAATGAACAGAAATGCCGCAATACCAGTTTGTAGGATAGTTTTGAGCTGTGAACCGAGGCGTAAAGGCAACCGACTGAATAAATCGAATGACCGCCGTCCTGCCGAGTGCGAAGGTAGCGCTCGGCGGGGTAAGAGTCTCATGATGAGATGGAGTCTTGTTCTGATGTCTTGGGAAAAGCTGTCTAGAGCATGAACGTCGGCTTCTTGTCCTGGCTTGCAGTTTGAATGTTTCTGGTTACGACATCAGGTGGTTTGGTGATTTTTGTGTGACCCGTACATCGGGCATGAGACTCATTGCTTAAGATTTATGTAGTTTCGGCTATAGGGATCAGGAAGACAGTAGTTCCTGATTTTAGCAATTCCACAGAAGAAAGTTGAGTGGGAAGACTCTAAAAGGACTCAGGACTAGTCTAGTCTATGGGTAAAATAAGAACTCAAACACAACAGACAGAGCTGCAGTTTAGGAACAGGTATTTTATAGGTGTTTTTGAGGAACATAACTTTTTTCTTTACATTAATTTCATATGAATCTCAGACTTAAAAATCCTTTGAGATTAGGAAGCCAAACCAAGGCAGATTTTAGATTTTACCTACAGTCTTAAGGTTTCCAGTCCTGCCAGAAAGTGACAGTTTTTATTTATTTACTGTAAGGCTGGGAACCCTTGAAGTTAAACATTCTATGCATATTTGCAAGTATGACGTTTCAATCAATAACCATATTGTCATAAGAATTCTCAGGAACAGTTTTCACATTTTGGAGGAATTAAGTAGAGAGAAAAAGCAAATGCTTCAACCTTTGTTCACGAATGTATACTTTACCAAATTGTTGTAAACTATAGATAGCTTAAGAGAAAAAAATGTCCTTAAATCTAGAAAACAAAACATTTAAGTAAAGAACCAATAATGTTTTAAATAAAAGTCGTAAAAACATTATCAGTTACTTAATCTCATGTAATTAATTTTTGTCTTGCTTGATCTCAATTAGCAATGATGGTCTCAATGAAACCATCAGTCTTTTATTGTTCTGGGAATGGTTTTTAGTCCAGTGGTCTTAAGGTTATTAGAAGTCTGTATTCAAGAGTGCTTGTTCGAGTCTTTTCCAGGAAAAGCAATTTTGAACGATAGCTAATTATAAGTGCTTTTAGAGAAGAATCAAAACAATAACTGGATGACAAAAACTTGGAATAGACATAGTTAAAAATCTGACAAAAATTAATTATAATCAATAATTGACAAGGAAATTTAGTTATTTCTATTACACACAGCATTAAAAGATAACAACCAGAATAATGACTGACAGTGTCACATCAGGACCGTTAGACTTTTATAAATTTTACATCATCTTTAGAATACTCACATCAATAACATGTCTATACAAACATAAGTTTAAAGTAGATTTCACATAACAACTGAAATTATCAGTGATAACATATTAGATTCCTATGAATTTACATAATTTTTAAAATGCATATTAATAACATAACCATAACTATAACTGAAAGAAGACTTGGTATCAAACTTATCATTGGTAATGTTTCCCATATAATTTACCAAATAAGTCTAATCATTAATATTTCTATAAGCTATGAGATAAAGGTTCTCCAGGGGCTCAACTGGTAAATCTGAAAGTTAACTTTAGGTCCAAAGGCTTAATTTAGAACTTTGATCCTGGGGAAACCTGCCAAAGATGTCAAAAAGTTTAAAATACTTGCTCAAAACAGGATGATAGATCACTGTGAAGTGATAGTCATTTGTTTAACCAGAGTGATAATCAAAGACTTTAAATGCAATGCAAAAGATATGTAGATTAAAAAACCTTAGATTTTTTTTTTTTTTTTTTTTTTTTTTTTGAGACAGAGTCTCACTCTGTTGCCCAGGCTAGAGTGAGTGCCGTGGCGTCAGCCTAGCTCACAGCAACCTCAAACTCCTGGGCTCAGGCAATCCTTCTGCCTCAGCCTCCCAAGTAGCTGGG